>VONZ01000901.1:0-292169 GCA_012976165.1 Labeo catla | reverse complement strand
CTGTTGTGAGAGCATACAAATAGTGAAATGAAACAGGCGGTTTTGGTTCCACTTCACCTTTTTTGACTGAATGTGCTGTCAGGCGAGATTCTGGACTTAGTGTACAAGGGTGTTTGCCCACAGTGATGTCATAGGACAATCCCACTTAGTCATTTCATCGTGAATATTTGTTATTTCATTGCTAGACAGTCATTACGTAGATATTGTTTTCATGTGATCTGTGGATTACTTTTAGGATTCCCACTTTTGCCAAATAAGACATCTTCTAAAATCAACAGCATGTTGGCCATTAATGCGTAACATTCCTGTCAGTCAATGGTAATAGATTATGGCTCAATTCTTCCTGGGATCCAACCAGCAACTTTTCTTGAACTTTAAACTATAAAACCCACCAACAGCAGGAAATATGAACAATTTCAAATGATTTAATACATTTAAATTCCTGGCTGTTATTCAGATTCAAATAAGAATGCATGTTTGGCTCTGTGAATTTCCTGCTGTTTTTATCCTGGGCATCTTCAAAGGCATGGACATGCATCTCCAGACATATGGCAGATGTCTGCTATCTCTCTGAGCGCCTGACAGCCCAGTCGATGCTTTTAATCAGCTGATTGGATGCCAAAGCAAATCCCATTCAACACAGAGGCAGGTGAAGGGAATTGATTCACCAACAAATGGCCTTGGGAGGTTCATTGCAGATGTTTACTCAGTGTTTGCCCGGGAAAGCTAGATTCTTTCCTGATCTCTGTAATGTTATAGCTCTATAGTGATGAAGACAACCCAGGCTCAGTGGAAAAACATGCATCTATCTTTTTGCAAAACTCCAAAAACGTAACTACACATACAATTCACTGCAGTTTCCAGCTGGAAATAAAACTAGCAGCAATAAAACACTATTGTTCATTCATTTTCACATAAAATTCTGACTATAAAGGCAAATTTTAGATAAATAATGACTGACTTTTGTGCAGTTTTTTGCACAATACTGTTAGGATCTCAAATACTTGTACCACAGTCAACGTTTGCATTAAGTAACCAGCTCCAGCTTCTTTCTGATGTAGTGAAATACGATTCACAATACAGTTAAAATGCCATGTCTGCGTTAACAATTATTATTATAATTGTTTTTAAATCTTAGATTTGTTGTTTCATCTCATTTGCTTGTGTTAATGATATCGGTTAGGTTTAAGGTCGGGTTTAGCGTAGGTGATACATTACTACTATCAAATGTGATTGAGAATTACCTGTATATCCTACCAAATGGACACTCATTTCTGGATGGCATGATATATGCAACAACCAGCGTAATAAAACATTGCCTGATTCTCACTTTTGGATAAAACTTTAATACCACTTGCTGGACATTTCACTATGAAGGTGCCACAAAACATGCAAGAAGCAACCGTAACACTAAAACTTGAGGGAGAAAAAATGAGGGAGAATAGGATCTAGTTGCAGTTGTTTAACATATCAATGCATATGCATATGTATATTAATACAACAGTTCAGAAATAAGGAGCAAAGCAGAACACAAAGGAGCAGAAGTGAGAACACAGACAAATACAGCCACAAGGGACAACACCACACAAACAACAGCGAAACACTGGGGTATATATGCAGTTCACCAGGGACTGACAAGGGACAGGTGTGGGTGATTAGATGACATGGTAACAAACAAGGGCAGCTTTTCAGCAAACAAGAGGAACCAAGACAAACTATGAAAATAGGGCAAACAGGGTTGCGGTTAGAAGGGATACAGCTACAGCCAGATAATCCTACTAGTGCTTATTGGGCATGTGCACATCAATTTTGTGTTATTTTTTCACACTGAATAACAATTAATTACTGTATTTGCATAATTCTATGGGTAGATTTAGGCTTGGGGAAGATGTAGATCAGAGTTCCTCAAATCTTGCCCTGGTGGGCCAATGCACCTCAGAGTTTAGCTCCAACCCTGATCAAACTCATCTATCTGTGATTTTCTAATGTCATTGATGAGCATGCTCAGTGTTTGATTAGGGTTAGAGCTAAAGTCTGCAGGGAAGAGGAACGTGGATCTCGTGGGCCAGATTTGAGGATCACTGGTGTACATGTTAATAAAACACAATCTGATAGATAGCAAATTTAATTTATTGTTACTTTATGGTGAGATTTTGTGTCACTTCTGGCCATAGCTGTATCCCTTCTAGCCACCACCAAAGCCACTAGATGGCAAGCCTGTAACCATTAGCTGAAGTAACAGCTAAGCGTAACAGCTAAAGCTAACGCTTCCGGTCTGGCAGTACATGGGAAAGCAGACCAGAGGCTGTTTTCTTTGAATGGATGCCAATGGAAGAGAAGCTCCACTACGCTGAATAAACAGCTTTTTAGAGAAAATGGCTTATCATTTAATGAATCAACAGCCTATCTGCTAAACATGTTTTACACTAAACAGTACTTTTGGATTGAACTATTTTTAGAGTTTACCACTTTACACTTTATTAAGAGAAGTCTTTTTGTGACAGGTGGGATTCAGCTTATGGCACTTCTTATTCATTCCTATGGCATCCGTAAACGGCAACCCGACGTAAACTCGCACAAATTCAGTGACTGAAATTCAATAACGTCAGGGCTGTAATGTGATTGGCTATTAAGGGACACATGATCCAAGTTAGCTGCTGCTTTCTCCAATAGTAAGTAATACAGACCCTCTCATCTCCCTATAGTAAGACAATCTCTGCCACAACCGGAAAACAGGAACTGAACAGTAAGTAAGTTAACACAGAAACAATGGGAGCAAAAACATTACAAAACAAGAGTCCTAAAACACAAGACAGGGGAACAACAGACAGGACTGAAAAATAAATAAATAAATAAATATAATGTTGCATAAATTATTTCATTACTTAAAATAATCTAAACATTAGGAACAACCCATAACAATTACTAAAAAAAATTACAAGAGCACATAACAATTACTAAAACTTCAACTAAAATTAAAATACTAAAACAGCATTGCTCTGAAATGGCTTAAATATAATTTTCTTTTCAAACAAGAACTATGACACAGTGAAGTCTAGTTAAATGCACCAATATTAAAAAGGGAGATACTGATCTACAAATCGTTTATTATAACAATTTAGTAAATGAAAAAAATAGACTTTTGATTGATGTAACCCTGTCAAAACAAACAACTTGGACTAACAAAACTTGTCATTAGTCAAAAAATCTCGAATGTTCATACAGTTGATTAAGAGGGCCATGCAATTTTGTTCATTCAGAATGCATGTGACGCTTCAGTATTAAATGCCCATCATAGTTCTTCATGAAGATGAAGTATTGTTATTAAAGAACTTGAGTGTCTGTGGGCAATAAAATATGAGGCAGACTCTTTCTCCTGTGCTACAGAGGTAAAGGTGATAGTGGTGTATCACAGTGCTTCTCAAGTGTGTGCAGATCTTCTCTGGTTCAGCCTTCCTGTCTGTGGCTGACTTGAATTCCAATTTTCCTTCTTATATGAGCAAAATAAAGCCAAGACAATCCAAACCAAGGTAAAGTCATTCAGCTGACTGCCACAGAAGGAAAAGCTACTTTATAAGGATTTCACTTTTTTTTCTTCCTCAGCATCCCGAGAGTCTCATAGGAGGGAGAGTAGGACATGAGCGCAGTAAGGAATAACTGACGACGGGCCATTGAATTATTAGGATATAAAGCACACCCGAGGTGGTGATGTGGCCACAAAGCGGAGTGGCCATTACACCTCGGGTGTACATTATTATCTAATAATTCAACGGACTGGGGACAACTATTCTGCTTATAGGCTACTATAGTAACCACACCTTTATTATTGTTTAGATGTTGTATTTCAAGAAATTTGTCAGGTTTTTGTCCTTAAAATGCTCTCGAGTGTAGGATTAATTGCTTACGCATCTCATCGAACACCTCTGTTGCTAATTCCAAAACATCATTTCAGACCTAGTAACAGAGTTTCAAGCTATTGATAGCAGACTAATGTAGTTAATAATTACATTTAAAGTTAATAATGACATTTCATGGCACACAATTTAAACTAGATTTTTCCTTTTTATTTTTTCAGTGTATTTGTTGAATGTGTTATTTAGTGTACAAAATGTGATTGACAAATATAATTTGATTGAAAATCAATGTTAAAACCAAACCTGCACCCTTGTCTCATGCTCTATCACTTTCATTCATTCTTCCTGCTCTTGCTCTCACTTTTGCTCCATCCTTTTTCAGTGTTATAAATGTATATAGCTGCAGGTGCATCACAAAGACTGATTGTCAGCCTTCTGTTATAGACTTAATGCCGTCCTGCACAGAACACACTGTACAAGATTAATCCTGCTTCAGTCCAGATCATCAGACATAAAGTAAAGCAGTTTTAAAATATGAATGGTATTTACTTGCACAATGGCAGTGCAGGCCTGACAGGTCTCTGCTTGTATAGAAGAAGAAGAAGAAAAGGTCCAAACATCATTGAACCCCACTGGCATTCCTTATATACGCAAACATTTTTTTTATTTATTTATTTTTTTTTTTTACAGTTGTAGATGATACATTGCAGGAGAGTAATGCAAACATGTGTTGGAATAACATGAGAGTACATGATGACAAATATATATATATATATATGCACAATAAAACCAAAAACATGCTTTAAGAAAATGAATTCAGCTAAATGTGATTTTAAGATAACTAGGTTCAGCTGGCTTTTGCTGCTGCATCCCCAATGGCTATTAGTTAACTTTTTGCCAATGAGCCAACAGAATTTTCTTCCCATATGGTGACTATTAATTCAGGGTCGAAGGAATCATTTGATGTAATTAATCTTTCTCCTGGCTAAATGATGTGTGTTTTTTAAAAACACATATTGACTCTTTAATACACACATACTCATAGACATGGAGACAAATTCACAGGAAAGCGAATGCTGTGTGTGTGGATATTAGTGAAATATATGGATTGCTTTATAGCAGGAAAGTGAGTGGATGCATCAGTATTGCCCCTCCATTCATCCGTTGCTTCATCCTCCATCCTGACGCATGACTGCAGTCCTCATAGATTTGGATTACAATTTATTTTTCTAGAGTCACTGCCAAACAACAGCTTTCTGACACTGGCCACTACGTTGTGCCCCAAAATTCTTTGGTAATCATCAGATTTCATGATACTGTTCACACAGTCAAGGCATCCAGTGCCAGAAGCAGCAAAGCAACCCCAAAACATCATTGAACCTCCACCCTGTTTGACTGTAGGGACTGTGTTTTCTTTGAAGGCCTCATTTCTTTTCCTGTAAACAGTGCCATGATGTCCTTTACCAAAAAGCTTTACTTTTGTCTCATCTGTTCACAGTACGTTCTCCCAGAAGGATTGTGGTTTTGTCACATACGTTTTGGCAAACTCCAGTCTTGCTTTTTTATGCCTTTGTGTCAGCAGTGGTGTCCTCAGACTAGCTTTTCATTCAGATGGTGACAGCTGACACTGTTGTACCCTGTGTCTGCAGATCAGCTTGAATTTGATTTGTTCCCAATCCTTTGTTGTGATTTTTCATTTATTTTGCTCTTCCATCCACATCCAGGGAGGTTAGCTACAGTGCCATGGGCTGTAAACCTCTTGATGATATTGCGCACAGTGGACACAGGAACATTAAGATCTCTGGAGATGGACTTGTAGATTTGAGCTTGTCCATGTTTTTCAACCATTTTTTTCTCTCAAATCCATAGACAACTCTTTACACTTCTTTCTTTTCTCCATGCTCAGTGTGATACACAACAGAAAGGTTGAGTCAACTTTTCTCCATTTTAACTGGTTGCAAGTGTGATTACTATATTGCCCACACCTGTTACTTGCCACAGGTGTGTCTAAATACAAATTACAGGAGCATCACATGCTTGAAAAGCAATTATTTCTTACAATTTTGACAAGGTGGCAATAATTTTGTCCAGTCCATTTTTGAGTTCTGTGTGAAATTTTGACTTTTCTTCTCTGTGTTTTGTGTTGTTGCAGTGCAAACAAAAACAATAAGCACGTGAATACCAAAACATCTGCAACTGGAACAATTTTCTGAGAAAAGTGTTGCAATTTCTTATAGAATAACAAAGGTGCCGATATTTTTGGCCACGATTGTACGTCATCATATCATCCCTCAGTATCTTGCTGATGAAGGCTCAGATCATAGAAGGCACATTGGCTTATTACTCCTATGGCATAAATTCATAGCAGCTAGAATTTGTAACAAGCAGTCTTGCAATGATCTCACACATGAATTCTTACCTATAATCAGTATGTCAAGGTCTGATTCATGTAGTTCTCCACAAAAAGAAAATCAGCTAGTGATTTGGAAGGTTTAATGATCTGAAGGGGCAAAACCTGATTAATCTATGATTCATCCATAACATTGTGTTTTTGGGGGGTGCTGACAGGGTTTATTTGACATATGGTTGAACAGGAATCAGTAGGACCGGGAGCAGTTTCATCTTGGCTCAAGGATACTCTTTACTTGACTTGGTAATTTAAACTGCTAGTTACGTCAGAAAAACATACTATTTTTAATGCTTTGATGTTTTTGTTGCAAAAGAGATTTTGTGAACCCTTATTATATGTACACTCACTGCCTGAAGTATAAGAAAAAGTACTGAACTACATGTACTGCATGTTCTTGATGGACATAAAAACACAGGTAGGGTGCCAACAGTTCCCTTGATGTTGGAGAGGATTGAGCTTGAGTGGTTCACGGGAAGGTCACTCTGTTTCTCACAATTAATTCAGAGTGAAATCTTTGACCCTGCCTCAATCACAGACACTGATTCAGTGCACAGCATTTAAAGTCATTTAACAGAACCACCACCTCCTAAACCAAATTATTGGTCCAAGTCGTAATGGAGGGACGGGTGCTGTGAATATTTCATAAAGTATAGTCACAGTGCAGCTCATCCATGAGTAATTTCCTTAGACTTCACAACATAAGCAAAACAAGCACTGAATCACTCAACTGGATTACATTTAATAAAAAATAAAATAATCAAGTCTCTGTATATGCTCTGCATCATCAGCAGCATGTGTAGCAGATCTTGTTTGCCAAGACCAAATACATTAACACATCTATTAACATACTAAAACTTACTCCGAGAGTCATCATGATGGAAATGCAGTTCTGAGTTGCCTTTCTAGTGTCCCTCTCTGAGCCTTTGCTCATTCATCAACTGGGTTTTTAATATGGATTTAGATTGTTTTTTGATTTAATAAACAGAGATGCTAACTCATCAGGGGTGGAAAAGTGACAAAGCAAGCAAAGAGCGCTCACTTTGTAGTGCGACTGACTGAGCTCACTCACATGAAAGCTCCTGTTATGACACAAAAATTAGTTTCACTTAAATATTTTATGGTTGTTCTGTAATTCTGTGGTGCTAATTATTATTGTATCTATTTTCACGTAACATCAATATTTTGGTAAATATTTAGGTCGGGTAAATTTTAGAACCAAGTAACAACCAAGTAACTTTTTCATTGTTTTGGTAAGCCTTTTCTGCAAGCCTATGAAAAAAAAAAAAAAATGAGTGTCAGATTTCGTTCCGCCAGTGACGTGGTAAGTGGATCTTATATGATATTATGGGGTTTTGTTATAATAAATATTGTATAATATAATACGTTTTAAAGCCATATAATTTTAAGTGTACACAGATATGGGTTTAAAATTGATTTCAGCATAACAGATTTAATCATCAAAACCAAACAGATGTTTTTTAGCACAGTATTTGAGGTAGGAGCTGTAAAGGCACAGCAATATTCTGGAAAAGGGGGCGGGGAGCTGCAGCTCATTTGCATTTAAAGAGACATGCACGAAAACAGTGTGTATCTGCTTCTATTCAAAATAGGCATTTTCAAAATGATCTGTGGGGTATTTTGAGCTGATACTTCACAGACACATTCTGGGGACACCTGAGACTTATATTACATATTGTAAAAAGGGGCATAATAGGTCTCCTTTAATATAGACTTGGGCTTGTAGTGTTTCAGTAAACAACTTTCAAACTATTATTCTAGTATTGTGTATTTACTTTTGGTTTATTATAATCTCTGAACAGAATTTTGTGGTATTTCAAAACATGCTGAAATACTTCAGCCACAAATTTTATCATGGAGCGAAGGAGGAGCAGTGTTTTTGATCAGGAGTGGAACGAGGAGCAGAAAATGGTGAACCTGGAGCGGAGCTGGAGCGGAGTGATTATTATATGCTTGGAGTGCAGAGGGGAAATTGTTGCCGCTCACATACTCTGCTGCGCAATGAATTTAAGCAGCTACACTTTGCTGTTATAATGAGAGGATTTGCAAGTGTGCAGAACTCCGTGAACCTGCGAACACAAGCTTGTTCAGTGTTGTGAGAATACTGAGTGGATTCTGACTATCCTATAGTAAACTCCTCTGATTGGCCTTTGCTTTCATGTGAGATGCCTGTGATTGGCTACTATACTCACTGCAAAAACACACTGTAAATATAAAGATTTGTCTTTGTCATTAGAAACCAGAGCACACATACAAATACACACGAGCGTCTAAAAGCAGTCCTCTTTGACCGGGTACAGAACTGAGTTGGTACTGGTACCTTGAAAAAGATCCCCAATCGATTTTACAACTCATCAGATCCATGCGAATCACCTATTTTGGATTTAAAACAGTGAATTTGCAAAAAGTGACAAGTTTGCATCCCTGAATAAACATTTGCATACTGATCTGGAGCCTTCATTAAAGCCTAATTATTTTTTATAAAGTCTGGTTATTTAGCACAGCCAAATGTCATTAAACACAGCTGAGAATTTCTAATTGTTTTGTCCTCTTCCATCTGTTACTTGAGAAATGAGGCAACAGAAACTGAGTCATTTTGGCTCAATCTTTATCTCCATCTTATCTCCTGGCATTTTGCTCTCACAATGCAAATGCTCTCCAGCATCTCTCATTAGTAACAACTAAATGCCCTCCATAATTTTCCTTTAGCTTGAGACACTTCATTGCGTCTAGCAATGTGGGCCTCAGATTCTTTGTCTTCCATGACAGTTTCTCTATTACCCATGAGTCCTCCATGTGGAAAATCTCCTGAAGATGAGCTTCATGGCTCTTTGAGGCTGTTTGCACTTGTAGAACGAAATGAAGCATGCAGGGAAAGCTGAGAGCGACCAAAAGCTTAAAGAAGCTAAAGCAGCTTTCTAAAGTCATGTGTGTGTGGTGAGGAGCCACGGCGCTACATTTACAACAGTGACATTCAGCTACAGCAGAAAGCGTGTGATTTTGTTTGGCCAGGGAAAATATAGGGAAGCACTCATGCTGTTTACTGATTGTAGCACTTATGAGAGGACAGTAATGAGACTTTAGTGCTGCAGAGAATTTTTCACACTTGCAGGAACAGCTTTTTTGTCTATTTTTAGATCTCACATCTCAAATCACCCCTCCAATGCATTAACCCTTCTGAGTCATTGCGTTTAGTTTATATGTGTCAGCAATTAAAACAATTAAAATTCAATTAGAGATGCTGCTTCAACTCACATCAGAATGAGCATATTTCAGATGAGAGCACACAAACCCCAATCTACCTTAGAAACTGTAGCCATCTTCTACTACCACACAGGCCTTTTCTGTTTCCTTATGTTAGTCTATGGAAATCATATGTTTTTAGATATAAACAAAATTGATAGAAACATGAGTACATAATCCAGGTTTGGCCATATTTAAGCCAACTTGTTTTTAACCCAATTTTTAGAGTACATATATAAAGTGACTTATTTTATTATTTTGTTTGGTCCAAACTAGACGATTTGGTAACACTTTATTTTACGGTTTCTTAACTAGTTGCTTATTAGCATGCATATTATTACAATATTAGCCATTTATTAGTACTAATTAAGCACATATTATTGCCTTATTCTGCATGACCTTATTCTACATCCCTAATCCTACCCAATACCGAAACTTAACAACTACCTTACTAACTATCAATAAGCAGCAAATAAGGAATTTACTGAGGGAAAAATCGTAGTTACTAGTGAATAAATGTTCCCTATTCTAAAGTGTCACCGATGATTCTGGGCGAAGTTAGTTGTCAACAGTGATGGGAATAACAGCATTATAAATAAACAGCGTTACTAAATGCATTATTTTTTTGCAGTAACGAGTAATCAAATGAATTACTGTTTCCCCCGTTACAACGCCGTTACCATTACTGACAATAAAATGCGACATTACTATAATTATAATATTATGATAATTTTATTTTTTAATTCATCTGAATAGATGCACAGCGTACCTGTATTTAATGAACCGTAAACTCTAGTGTGACAGCACACGACTAGTCGTCACTTTGTCTCACACACGCAAAGAAAGATACAGAGCGAAAGAGTCTTAGGGTGCTTTCACACCTGTAGATTGATTGCTTTATTCCGAAAAAGGGATTCAAATTATTACAATGTTGCTTTCTATTCTTGGTGTGGTTCGTTTTCACATAGCAATTTTCCAAACAGACCAAATGTGTTAATGCAAGTCACACGCCAGTAAACTGTCCTCTCATTGGTCACAGTTCCATAGTTTATTTTCTGGGATTCCGCTCAGCTGTCATCCGTCAGGATTGAACAACAACAGCTTTGCGGGCTTATTGTTGCATTTTTTGTAGCTGTCATTTTATTAATTTATAATTTTGAGCAGGAGTCCAGGATTCGTCGAGAAAACATTTTTAAAATAAATCTACTACAAACTATAAAGAGAGCCTTTGCATTATGAAATGAAAAGGTGCGCTTTGATTTTGAATGGTGAAGACGTGCCCACACACAGACATTCACAGCTTCATTTTAAGAGGTATTAGCAAAACAACAAAGCTACTGCTGTAATAACTATAATTACCCAATATACAATGTATACGCTGGTCCGTTGGACCAGATTGCTTTCTCACTACAACCGCTCCAGAGTTCGTTTTCAGTCGAGCCGAGACCACCTCGTTCAGGTGATCTCAGACTGATTGTTTTGGCAAGGATCCGGATGCGATTGCCGTGTTCACATATGCCCAAACAAACCGAGCTAAGGGGGGGAAACAAACCAGGTTCTGAAACAAAGTGCCAGGCATAAAAGTATCCTTATATCATGCAGAACTGACATGCTACATGTAAATGATATTCTTTGTTGAATTTCCTGTCAAAATAACAGAGTTCCTTTGGAATTCTTCAGCTTTTAAGAACGGACGGTTTCTCCGGTAGTAGGTGGAACTGATGTGCAGACGGCTCATTGTGCTGGTTCTCACCTATTATCGTCCCTGTTTTGATTTCAGCAGATCAGTTTGAGTGAATACAGACAATGTGATTAATATTCATGAACCCAGCTGCTGTTTAATTCTTGGTGCATTTTATATTGTTACTATATAGAAACATTAAATTACGAACAATATCTTAAGCACCACCACCAGTCCTAAGTTCAGTCAACATGACAAATATGCATTCATACATGGTTATTCTAATTACTAAAGTTCTAATTACAAAAGTTTAATGCCAAATTATCCAATATATATATATATATATATATACTTGCCAGTGGTGATTCTCTTGCCGAGGTGTCTGTAGGGGTGACAATATTTACACTAATTTATTGAATTTGACAGGTTGTTGCCTAAGAAATATATAGTTCTATGTGACATAATTGTCAAAATTGAGTTATTCACATTTTCTTATTCTGTGACAACTTATTTACATTATGTGATATTTCTGTTGTAAGCCGTGTACATTTTGGGCCTTTTTTGTAGAAAACAAAAATGGTTCTATCTACAGAAGTCTATGGAACTTTTCATCTTTGCAGGGAGAACGCAGGAGTCACAAATAGATATAAACAGTCTTTAATGAATGAACGGAGGAGAAATACACTTAGGGAAAATGACAAATGGCATGTTAACATTGTAGACGTGAGACCGGACAAAAACCAAGGGACAAACAGGAATTTATACACATGGGATAAGTAGAAGAACAGGTGGAGGAAATAATCAATTAACTAAACAAGAATAGGAAAGTGACCATATATGGAACCTCATGAACTAGGGCAGGGGTAAAACAAGGAAAACAAGTCCACAACATGACAAAACACTGACAGGAACGCAGGAAGCTCAATATCTCAAAAGTGCTCAGAATACAGATAGAACCTTATAATTCTAATGCGACGAGGTGTCTCTCACATTGTCCCACAGCAACATTAAAATAGTGTAGATTAGTGTACAATGATTTAAATAATAATTTATTGGGACATCCAAGTTATTTAACATATTCAAACTTTTGGTAACACTTTAGAATAGGGAACATGTATTCACTAGTAACTACAATTTTTTCCCTCAATAAATTCCTAATTTGCTGCTTATTAATAATTAGTAAGGTAGTTGTTAAGTTTCGGTATTGGGTAGGATTAGGGATGTAGAATAAGGCATTAATATGTGCTTATTTAGTTCTAAGATCCAGATGCGAGCTTTATTTAACACAGCGTAGTCAAGACAGGCAGGGTCGATCTCCAAACAAACAGTAAAAAACAATAGCATAATCCAGAAAACAGGCAGAACGTCAAAATACCAGAGAGCAGTCCAAAAGTGACAAATAAACAAGGCTATGAAACTAGGCAAAAACTATGGCAATGAACTAGACAGAACTATGGTAAAAAACAAGGCAAAACAATGACAAGAAACAAAACCGTGGCAAAAACAAGGCAATAAAATGGGAAAACCGCTTAGTAGAGTCCGCACAGGCAAAACAATACTTCGCAGAGCCTGTTTGGTGTAGGCCTCCTTAAATGGCCACCAAACAGGAAGTTACCAGAGAAGCAGCAGAGGGACCAGCAACAGGCAGTCAATGGGTGAGGGCTCCCTCTGCTGGCGTGGCGTTACACCCTGGTAATTACTTTCTTTTATGATGATGTAACTCAGTTACTAACTCATTTAGTATTTGTGAGAAGTAACTAGTAACTAATTACTTTTTTAAAAGTAACATGGCCATCACTGGTTATCAACAAGGCAGACTCTTTGCACTTTTAAAACTTTATGAGCATTTCCAAAAATTTCCATAGCACGTTCTGTAAAGCTTGTCTAAATAAGAAATGGGAATCTGAATTTTCAGTGCCACTCCTCGACCCCAGGGTAAGACAACAGCTCCCTGAGGTGTTGGAGCTTGTCTGCAGACTGACTGACGTTCCTGATGTTGACTGCAAAATTTAGTTTTTTAGCATTTTGTAAAGGCAGAAAATTCTACTCATTTAGTCGGGTTATGAGGCGACATGCTGCCTCAGAACTGTTTGGTTGCGCAAGGATGAGAAATGCATAAATTACACACATAATGCACATCCTTTGCACTTCGTTTTGTCGCAAGAATAATAAAAGCTTCCTGTGTTTGTCTGGAAGTGGAAAAGAAAGAAATAATAGGAAATTGCATGTCTGTTCTATTCTAAAAATCACATGAACTGTCATAATCATTATTGTACTTTTCAAAGTCGTAAGTAAGGGCTCCCCAGAGGATGAAAAGAGTGACACTGAATGGAAAGAAACCCAGTAGGAAGAAATTTGAGATTTTGTGCAAAATGGTGATTTAAGGCCCAGTAATTAATGGCTGTTAATGACTGAACCTGGGTTAAACCTGGTTTAGGGAAAGAGAAAGTTGGAGGGAGAAACAGTGAACTATGAATGCTCCTGCCTCCCATTGCTCTGAATCAATACACAGTTATAAAAATGGAATGCAGCTGAAAACTGAAGTGCTCATTAAAATCCCTAATGCTCATTGTGGCTATGGGTTTGTGAGTGTAACGGCTTTAATCTCCGCTCTCTCTGCTATTCTCGAGCACATTTTATATTTTTTCATTGTTGTATGGATTCCAAATTGTGATTGAGAAGGATCTATGGCAACCACCGATACTCATTTAACAGTCCTACAGACCCATATCCATTCTTACCACACACACACACAGAGTGGCACATTACTGCTGCTAGGCAACACCTCCTCAGTGGAGTACGAGCCCTCGCTCATTGTTTCCTCGCCAATCAGAGCGTCTGTCTCAAGGTCTCACGCTTTCTGTTCTTGTTTACTGTAAGACAGAATCTGCACGTCTATTGTCAAGAGTACAGTCAAGGGCTTTTTACTTCAGAAAGTTCAGGGGCCACAAAGCAGGATCCCTTTACTCAGTAAGACTGCATGATTCATTTCTGTAGCAATTCGTATATCAAAAAGCCAAGTACGCTATGAGTGCTCTGTTCAAAATTATACAAATTGATATTACAGTAGTTGTACAGGCCTTTATTATATTGGTTATTTGGACTGAAACTTCAACCCTGTAATATTTTTCCTATTACATTACTATGCACAAAACTGATGAAAAGAGAGGACTCCTGCTGTCAGTGTATAGAAAAGAAGAGCAGTTATTTACCCTGTACATTAACTTTACATAAAATATAACACTGTAAAATATATTACACATATTAGAACATCTTTATTCATCCTGTTTTGGATTTGAGATGTAACTAATAGTGAGACTAGTAGTCAGGGCCTAGAGTTAACACTCACTAAGCACCAAATGCGAGTAAAAATCGGTGTTGATGAGTATATGTAACAGTGTCAGTCACAAGTTGGCGGGTAAAACTTTTACAAAATATAACAATGCAATGTAGTGAAAACAACAACCAGTTTTTAAATAGATTTGCTGTTTCTGACGTAAGCAAATAAAATAATAATTTCCGAACACAAGATCATTGTGATTAGCTCTTCTGTCATAAGCAAATCAAATAATGTAAAAAAAATAAAATTTGGCGGGTAAATTTGATAACGTCACCGGCCGTTGGCAGGTATGGCAAAAAGTTAGTTTTAGGCCCTGCTTGTAGTTAACTAGTTAATAATGAGACTTGCAATTTGTTTGCATTTCCATTCATGTTCAGCAGTTGCAGGTTATGCTGGTCTACAGCCAAGATGCTTCTCAAAGTAATGTAGTCAGACTTAACTAATTTCAGGATCACCGAGAACATTATGCATAAAATCATTGATTGGCTCTAGCTTTCAGCTAGATAGACTATTTGGACAGTATATATGACCTGTGAAAGATAAGTGAGTTACAAAAGGGAAGGGATTGCAATTTAAACCAGAAATGGCCTTTTTTGACTGGATCTGTCATGAATAAATCCATGATTTGTTTTGGACAGTATTTGCTTTTTAGGCCAACCAATGAATGATGCCATCTGAAGCTGGTATTTTGTATGAAATACATCATGTTATTTCCTAAAAGTCATGGATAATGCAGTCATCACTTTGCGGATAAACTTGCCCTGCAATCAGGGCAAATGGAGCTCATCAGTGCTTGCAGAATATCGATGGACAATGACAAGAGATGCTCCATTTAATGAATACAAGAGACAAACCAAGAAGCGCCGAGTAGACGCTGAATAGGACTCACCTATGTGCATAAGAGTTTTTGTTGTTGTTTCATAATAAATCTATTTATTTAATCCTTTTGCTGATTTTTAAATTATTACAGAAATATGACAGGTGAGAAGAATCGATATATATAGATAGATAGATAGATAGATAGATACAATGTGAAAACTCAAATGTCTTGGAAACAGTAGCTTGTTGTTTTCAGTTGTTTTAATTGTCAGATTTGACTTCAGCACTGAAAAGAGTCAAAGTCAAAAGCCCATCATATACCACAAAAGAGAAATGACAAGCAACCTTTTAAATGTGCAAGTCTGGTTTATGCTGTGGCTGTGTCTTATTTTTATTTTTATTTTTATTTTTTTTGTTAAATTCGACACTCAGCTGTCAACTATTCCTTACTTGTAATGGTTTGTATATGCTAAAATTAGATCTTTATTAGATTCCAGAAAGTGGTTGTTAGTCTTCCTGGAGTTCACATAAAATGACACTAAATAAATAATCTGCAGCAAGATCATTATGAATATCAGCACAGCTATGATGAGCTGAGGAATAACTGTGATTGTGTACTGACATTCTATACCACATCATGACTGTGAGTGTAATATTGCTATCAATAAAGCACAAAGTTAATAATGAGTAATTTTAGACACATTAATAATCAGGACAACAACTGTGAAAAATAAGCAGATATTAAAAATATAATAATATATTGCAAAATAATAAATATACAAAATACAATTGGAAGCATAGTAGCTTTTGTTTCTGGAAATAATTTTCAGAAAGCAGAATATTTATAAATAATCATTTAGCAGATATTAACTGAAAGCAACTTAGGAATGTCCTCATCCTCATCAAAAGCAATTTATCAAACAAAAAACAAGAGCACAAATTGTATTTTCTTATTGCTCTTTACATGTAACTCTGTTTGGTTTTGCCACTTCTAATCTCTTATGAGCTATTGCAAGTTTATTTGAGAAGTCGAAGTGTAGGCATGTACATATAAGCAAAGTTGGCTTGGGCTGCAATTCAGCGAGCGCAGTGAAAAAGAGAGAGAGAGAGAGACTGAGGAAAAAAAATAGTCCAAATTGTACTTTATTATTATGATTTTTTTACATTAAACATCAGAAGCCACATTCTGTGGGCTGTATTTATAAACATGAACAAAACAATTTAAGTGTAAATTGTACCATAACTGTACACTTCTCTTTCAGTACAAACAAGGTTTATGTAAGAACAGATTTATCATCAATTTACATAGAAAGTCATGCTGCTTGTGTTTCATGAATAAGGGCCAAAGCAAGTATTCATAAAATGTTTGACTGTGCCATCTGTTTCATGGAGGAACACATTTCCCTGCTCCGTGAGCACTGATTGAAGACAAGGAGAGTGTATAATAGTTCTTACGATTTTTGCATCATATGATGTAAAAATTGGCACTGTTATACATGCTACAAATAAATAAATATAGCTAGATATAAGTTAAGTACAATTTACGGCATTGTTACATGGTGCCATATCACCCAGGAGTAAAAATGTCCTATATTAAAGCATTAGGCATTATAGATGTAACAGTAAAGTTGTTTTGAAACGATGAGAATAGTGTTAAAAAATACATTTCACCTGACTGAATGGTCAAAATTGCCTTCACACCTTAAAACTGGCTGTTAATGTCATGCAAAATAAAAATCTAGGGCTGGCAAACATTAACCGTGATTAATCACATACAAAACAAAAGTTTGAGTTTGCCTAATATATATGTGTGTACTGTGTATAATTATTATGTATTTTTAAATACAAGCACATTTGTGTACATATTTAATAAATATTTACATGTATTTATTATAATTGTTCTATAATTTATTATATATAAATACAAATATTTTGTACATAACATATTTCTAACATTCATTTGTGTGTGTGTGTGTGTGTGTGTGTATATATATATATATATATATATATATATACACACACACACACACACACACATAATAATCACAGACAGTACACACACATATATTAGGAAAACTCAAACTTTTATTTTGGATGCGATTAATCATGATTAATTGTTGAACTATAGCCCTAAAATGAAGATAAACCAACAAAATAAAATGTCAAAAGCATGCATGTGTAATTCAAGTTTTTTACAATTAATGCATCCTTGCTGAATAAAAGTATTAATTTTGTAAAAATAAATAAATAAATTAATTAATTTTAAAAATCAGGTTTCTTTGATGAAACAGCAGAAATTATTTTAAATTATTTTTTTTTTCTAACAGTATAAGCGTCTTTACTACAATTTAATGCATTCTTGCTGAACTAAAAAAAAAAAAAGATTAATTTCTCTTTTTTTCAGGTTTCTTTGATGAAAGAACAGAATTGATTTAAAATTGATTTTTTGTAGCGATATAAAAGCCTTTAATACTTTTTAGCAAGGATGCATTAAACTGTAGTAATTTCATTTTTTTCAGTTTATTTGATGAAAGAATGGAATTTATTTTAAATTGTTTTTTTCTGTAAATAAAACGATTAACTTTTTACATTTTTTTTTTCAGGTTTCTTTGATGAAAGAACAGAATTTTTTTCTAACAATTTAAAAGTATTTACTACAATTTTATGCATCCTTGCTGAACAAATTTTGGTAATTTTTCTTTGATGAAAGAACAAAATTTATTTAAAATGGATTTTTTTGTAACAATATAAAAGTCTTCACTACCATTTAATGGTTGAAGACAAGGAGTGTTTTTGTTATAATGGTCCCCATGCTGGGTATAACTCCCACAACTGTACTCCATATTCAATTTCACTCAGTAATGAATTTAAACCACAATTGTTCAATTATATTTTGTCAGTATTTCTCAAAGTATATTAAAACTTTTGAGTTGTGCACCAGCATTAAAAATCCAGACACTGTCAGCACAACTCTTAAGATTTTTCATACAGTACTTTATGATGTTGATTACTAGGGACAAGACCTTCACACAGACCGAGTCAAGGCAGTCATGCCTGAAGACAAGCTCAAGTAATAGTACATCTCTGCTGCGTAAACAATTAACTAGACCGCTGCTTCTTCCTGTCATTATTTGGAGAAGGCATGGAGATGCTAGAGTCGTCTACACACCTCCTGCATATTTTATCTGATGTTTCTCACATGCACACTCACCAACGAGGCTTTGGGGCATTTAGTCTACATTCCGTATTCATTATTAAAAGTAATCTGGCATTCTTAGACAGATAAATTATGCATTACCAGTCACTTGTGCATAAAGGGTCTGCATGTTAAAAATAACTGTTACTAGTGTGGAATATGTTTCACCTTTAATGATGTGGGTAGTTAAAATACTAAATGTACATGCACACAATCAAATAATACTTTCCTGATGTACAGCCTTAATGAAGACAATAACATCAGCTTCAGAACGAGTCTCACTGTTCAAGTTTCAGAGCTCACTGTGATTATCAGGGGAGTTTTCTCAAATATTGCAAATTATGAAACTAAATACTTGAGTGCAGATTGAATAACATGAAAAAAATAATAAAGGTGAAAAGTTACATGACAGGAGGCAATACATAAAATAGGCTCACTGGTGTTCATGTTCACAAATTGTCCATAAATTGGCTTGAATGAGAATTAAATATTTATTTAAAGGAACAGTTCAGCCAAAAAAGAACATTTGCAGTTAATTTACTCATCCTCAGGCCATCCCAAATTGTCGATCACTTTCTTTTTCTTTGGTAGAACGGTAAAGAATATTTTCTTAGCTGAAACTGTCCTTGGTGATTCATAAAATGCAAGCGGCTGAACATTTTTGAGAATAAATAAAAGCATTTCATGCAACACAAAATTAATACCCGAGGCTCCTGACGATATATTGAAATCTTATGAAGCGAAACAATCGGTCTGTGCCAAAAACTGAACATTATTTACAACCTTATTATGTGTAATACAGAGCCTTGGGCAAACGGGGAAATACAATTCTTTTCCGTGAACTGGTTCTTTCAGATAGTTCGCTTCAGTGAACTGGTTCAAAAAAATGATTCACCAGTTTGACTGCATAATCATACAATGATGTAATGAAGGATCTGACGATCCTCAAATGCAAACTGCCTCAGGGCAACCATACATTTGTGTTGTGTTTTGCTTTCTTCATTTATTCTTCATTCATTTATTCATTTATAATCATTAATCATTTCATCATTTTATTATTCCATTTAATCATATAATCATTTATAATAATCATTATACTCATTTATATATTCATTTTACTGATTCATTAATTGATTAGCCATTTATATTATATTATAATTGTTTTTTATATATTTTTTCCATTGTTGCTTAGTCTTATGACTGTGTAGCTTCAAGGGCTGTTTGTCTTCATGAATAAGAGATACAAGGGAATGTTTATGGAAACTCAAGGTTTATAACAGTACTTGTTGGATTTGTGTTCTTCAGACGAAGTCTGAGCATTGAGACATATGTAGCCAGGCATAAAAGACTCATTAATAATATAATAATAATTGAGTTCACTAAAAGAAAGAAAGAGAGAGACTGTTTATTTTTGTTATCTTTATTTATTCACATCGGCAGATTCTTCTTCTTCTTATTATTATTATTTTTCTCTTTTATCATAACTTAATGCACCACAAAGTTCACGTAGTCTCACGTGGGTGTAGGTAATCTCAGCAGCCAATCAGAGATTACGCAGGTCGTGTTCAGCAGATCGGCATAGAGACGAAGAGCGGGAGGTTGTTCTTCTGGTTCTTCCCAATCATAGCCAGAGAAACAAGGTTAGCTGTGTGCTAGAACGGAGATAAGACGGAGATAAAAGCCCTGGAGTTCGGTAAGACGAGTAAATTATCTGTAAAAAAAAAAAAAGAGAGATCGCTTACTGTTCGTCGGCCATGTTAATGCTAGTTCTGTACCTAACAGGCTAACCACTTACCTTTCGTCTGTGGAGTTGCCACGAGGTCCAACATCGCCGTGTTGCGCTTTGATATACACGGAGCAACGGTGAGAAATATGTCATTTTAGCTGCTGCATTTTAGGTGCTATTATCCTTTTGTTTTCCGTGTGTTGAAAGAAAACAGTGGCGATTATTACTTTAATAGGTCAACTAAAGTGAATAATGGTGCAATGTTTTAAATATATTTATGTTGTGGTTATCAGTTTATGCCGATGTTTGTGTATATAATTTAGAAGGGGAAGTATTTCGTTCATAATGCCAATTTAAAGGGAAAAAGAGTATTTTTTTTTGTGTGCTGTAATGAATATAAAATGTTTACTTGCACTATGCGATTTACTTGAGCACATTATTGCTGCTCAACTGAATTTAAAGTAACCAGAGGGTAATTTTTAGTGCATTTCTCTTTCATGAATAGGCCTATAGTGTTAGAGTAAATGAAGCACAATTCTGTAACACCTCTAACCCTGAACTCAGAATGAGTACTGTTCTGTTATTTGCACATGGTTTTGATGTGGTTATGATAAATGATATTTTGAATGTTAATGGTTATTTACCATAAGTATTATTGGAATACTGTTCACATGAACAGCAGGTAAATGCGTGAGCACTTTGATGTTAAGTTCTCAGGAATTATATACTTTAGACTGAATGTTGTACAACTGAAAAGAAGAGATTTGATATTTGAATGGAGTTAAAGATTTATGTCAAGGTTACATGTAGAGGTTTATGTTTTTTGACATTTGATATACTGACTGATGCATCTGAGAATGAATATTATTGAATGTAAACTTTCTGACCCGGTCTGTAGGTCAGGTTTTTTGAGGACGGATGTTGTCCAGTACAACATCTTGCTGAGAATCGATGGCGAGCCAAGTCCCCTGAGGAAAGTCCAGCACCGATTTCCCAATTCACACGCACATGTTACTTACATTTCCAGCATCCTTGGAACAAGGTGAACTGCAGAAACTTTACAACAAGATACACCGGAACACATTTTTTTATTTTGGTTTAAGGGCCCAACGGACATTCTTTTATCTACTGGTGTGCACACTACTTTTTTATTTTTTTCTAATTTCTTTGGGTTATTTCATATTTTGTACAAACTGAACTGATTGTCTTTGACAATTGTGAGTAATATACGAGTGGCTACTCAACTGTTACTCTTGTGTCTGCCGCATTATTGTTGCTCAGTACCGTGGCTCCTGTTGAATTTGGTATCTTCTGATTCTGGTCCAAGGTTCATTACTAGCAGCAACTATTACTTTACTGTAATTCACTTTTACATCGTTAAAATTGGTTACAGAAGTGGCGAGCCAGCCAGGAGCCATTTGATTTGAGCATCAATATTGAGGTAATGACCACCATGGATTTCATACAAAAGTCTGGTGTCAAAATTCCAAACGCAGTTGTTGTTAGTGGGATAACTCAGGAGGCTGAACAAGATGAACAAGTGATGGACTTTCTGAAACAGTATGGTAAAATCGATAGAGTTCTTTTGGTTGATGATTCACAGTCCGAATTCTTTCAAAACCTGATCGTTGAGTATTCTAGTGGTTCAGCTATAGAAGGTTTAGAACCTCACTTACCGTACACGTGCACGGCGCGAGGTGACTCCACTGTTCTCTATGAAGTCAAGACACTGAGTAGCGCGTACGCTACCAAGGTTGGGAGTAATGTTACTAAGACATACTTAGCTGAGCTCAAACAACTAGCTAAGTTGAGTGGGAAGGGCTATAGTGAGGTGTTGAAAGAAATGATGTCTCAGATCGGGGAAGATGTTGAGGCCATGCAACACATGACTGAAGGTTCCTCTCCCACACGTGTTGAGACCACTGGCTTATCCCCATTTGCTCAGGGAGAGCCACAACTTCACCCCTCATTTCCCGACATTACACCCAGCAGCAAAGTTGCCATTGACCCTGTCACTCACACTAATGCAACAAGAGTGCCGTCTCTTTCGTTAAGTGATGTGAACCCACCTGACGTTCAGAAGGTCGTTGTTGAGCATATCGTACGGGGGCAGGACTCTGTACATCGTATGCAAACCCAGGTGAGACTCCGCACCTTTTCAGGCAAGACTCCCACACCTAACCATGAAACTGATTATGACACATGGCGAACACATATTGAGTTGCTTCAAAATGATCTTAGTATGTCTCCCCTGCAAATTTCCAGAAAGATCCTTGAAAACTTGCTCCCACCGGCAACTGATGTAGTTAAAGGTCTGCGGCCTGAGTCACCACCTGCAGCCTACCTACAGCTCTTAGACTCAGCCTTTGGTACGGTGGAGGATGGAGAGGAGCTTTTTGCTCAATTCCTGAACACCCTCCAAGATTCAGGCGAGAAACCGTCCACTTACCTTCACCGTCTCCAGCTAGTCTTAAGCCGAGCCACAAAAAGAGGGGGAGTTGCACACGAAGAAGTGGACAAACATCTCCTTAAGCAATTCTGCAGGGGGTGTTGGGATAACACCTTGCTCAGCACCTTGCAACTAGAGCAAAAGAAGAGCAGCCCACCCCGATTCTCAGACCTCTTGGTAATGATTCGATCTGAAGAAGACAGACAGCAAGCAAAGTCTAGTCGCATGAAAAAACATATTGGCATCACAAAACAAAAGGCTCATGTGCAGTTTCATGGTGCATATGTTAGTGAAACAGAGGAGAAGAATGTGAGTAGCATCGGTGATATTGAGGATCTGAGGAAGCAGGTGGCAAGTCTGCAAAGCCAACTTACTACATTTATGTCACAAAAAAAGACAAAAGGAGCTACCGGCAAGGGATCTGCAGGGAAGCATCAGAGCAAAACATCAAAGCCAGATGATACAGATACAGGCATGCTAAGACAGACCAAAAAGAAACAGACATATAAACCCAAGCCTTGGTACTGTTTTAACTGCGGTGAAGATGGGCACATCGCCCCCTCTTGCACTGACCCTGCCAATCCCCATCTAGTAGCAGAAAAGAAGAGGCAGCTAGAGGAAAAACAGCACCAGTGGGAAGCACAAAATGGTTCAAACACACCTTTAAACGACTAACAGTTCCTGTTGTGGGACAAACAGGGGCTGAGGAGAGTCAACAGCGTCCCTCTGACATAAACGATGAAGAAAAAACTCCTGTTAAGAAGGACAAAATCAATAGACCCACGCACAAAATTAAAGCTCAAGCATGTTCTAGTCTACAACATTCAAAGCAGGACCCACCATTTAGACTCCCCAACCAGCTGATTGGTGTCAAGAGCACAGCTCAAGTGACTGTGAGTGGTGAGGAGGTCAACTGTCTTCTTGACTCAGGCTCGCAAGTTACTACCGTACCTGAGTCATTCTACAAGCAGCACCTCTCAGAACAGACGATTAAACCGCTTCATGACCTCTTGGAAGTGGAAGGTGCAAATGGTCAGCTAGTGCCTTACTTTGGCTATATAGAAATGACCATAACCTTTCCAAAGGACTTCATAGGAACTCCAATAGATGTAAACACACTTGCCTTGGTTGTTCCTGACACTTCACAATCTCTCATGCTCATAGGTACAAACACTTTAGATGTGCTGTTTGACATTTACTCAGAGGCTGACACAACTAACCGCCAGCCCCTCCCACATGGCTACAAAGTAGTTTTCAAGGTCATTGAGCTAAGACGGAAACAAGCCAGCAACAACCACCAGGGAGTAGTGAAGATGCAAGGCAAGATGCCTCAAGTCATTCCGGCCAGGGAAACTGTAGTGGTGGAGGGGGTCGCCCTTGTCAGTGGTTTCCAGGATGAAAAATCCATTGTCGTTGAGTACCCATCGTCATCCCCCTTGCCAGGTGGTCTACTAGTAAAAGCTGGTCTGGTTGATTTTCCTCAGCTACGACCCCATAAGCTGCCAGTTGTCATAAGCAATGAATCTGATCATGACATTGTCATTCCTGCAAAGCGCATCATTGCAGAAATTTGTGCGCATCAAACCATCCTACTAAAAAAACATGGTGTAACGGATCAGTCACAAAACTCCCAGAACTCCTCCGAGACCCAGTCATCCCAAGAAACCACATTAAATTTCAACTTTGGTGATTCCCCAGTTCCACTTGAATGGAAGCAACGCATCACTCAGCAGCTCAACAACATGCCTGAGGTGTTTGCGCATCACGACCTGGACTTTGGCCGGACAGACCAGGTGCGACATCATATAAAACTCTCTGATGAAACACCCTTTAAACTACGTGCCCGACCCATCCACCCACAGGACATTGAAGCTGTCCGAAGGCACATCAAAGAGCTTCTGGATGCGGGAGTTATTAGGGAGTCCGAGTCGCCATTCGCATCACCTATAGTGGTAGTCCGAAAAAAGAATGGCCAAGTCCGATTGTGCATCGATTATAGACGTTTAAACCTACAGACTATAAAAGATGCTTACAACCTTCCGAAGCTAGAGGACACATTCTCAGCCCTCAGTGGCTCTCAGTGGTTTTCTGTCCTTGACTTAAAGTCAGGGTACTATCAGATTGAGGTCGAAGAGGCAGACAAACCGAAGACGGCTTTCGTGTGTCCACTCGGTTTCTGGGAGTTCAACCGGATGCCTCAAGGAGTGACGAACGCCCCCAGCACGTTTCAAAGATTAATGGAACGGTGCATTGGGGATATGCATCTGAAAGATGCGCTAGTTTTCCTTGATGACGTGATCGTTTTCTCCAGAACCCTTGAGGAGCACGAGGAAAGACTCCTGAGAGTGCTAACTCGCCTCAAAGAGTTTGGGTTAAAATTGTCTCCCGAAAAATGTGTCTTCTTCCAGACATCAGTCCGTTATCTAGGTCATGTAGTCTCCAGAGATGGCGTTCGGACAGATCCTGAGAAGATCTCAGCTCTTAAGACATGGCCTGTCCCCCAGACCTTACGAGAACTGAAATCCTTCCTCGGTTTCGCTGGATATTATAGGAGGTTTGTTAAGGGCTACTCCAGTATCGTAAAGCCCCTCCACAGCTTAACCTCCGGCTATCCACCTTTCCACAAGAAATCAAAAGCGAAACCGACAGACACAAGACAGAAAACAAATCAGTACCATGACCCCAAAGAGCCCTTTGGAGGGCGCTGGACGCCAGATTGCCAGAAAGCCTTCGAGGCAGTCATCCAGAGCCTTACTACAGCTCCTGTCCTAGCTTTCGCAGACCCCCAGAGGCCCTACATACTACACACCGATGCCAGTACCACCGGGCTCGGTGCCGTGTTGTATCAGGAGCAAGAGGGCCAGCTTAGAGTCATAGGGTATGCAAGTAGAGGTCTATCACGAAGCGAGAGTCGGTATCCGGCGCACAAGCTTGAATTCCTGGCACTCAAGTGGTCCGTTACAGAAAAGTTCAGTGACTATCTGTATGGCAACCATTTCACCGTTGTAACAGACAGCAATCCACTGACTTATATCCTTACCTCGGCCAAACTTGATGCGACAAGCTATAGGTGGCTAGCAGCGCTGTCCACATTCTCCTTCAAACTCCTCTATCGCCCAGGAAGGCAGAACGGAGATGCAGATGGATTATCACGCAGACCACATGGGATGCTAGCAGACGACCTGAAATCACAAAAGGAGAGAGAACGCATACAACAGTTCACACAAGATCACCTCTCCGATCCAATGAATGTCAATGTGGTGGATCACTCAGTTGTGAAAGCAATCTGTGAGAGACAGTTCACCTACAGCTTCTGTCCTGATGATGAGAGAGAGGGAGGCACAGATTGTGTTGCTCTAGTGGAGACTCTTACCATGTCCCCCAGTGCTGTTCCGGACAGTTATGGACAAGAAGAACAGTTTGGAAGTCTTCCAACCGTTCCCCATCTGTCTGAAGCAGAAATAGCAGCTAAACAAAGAGCCGACCAATGTATAAAACATGTTATTAGTCAGATCGAACATGGCGATACGCCACCCCCCACTTTGCGCAACCAACTTCCTGATCTCCCACTCCTCCTCCGAGAACTCAATCGTTTTGAGCTCCATAATGACATTCTGTTCAGGCGACGCCAAGTAGGATCCCAGGCAACTTACCAACTTGTCCTTCCAGCTGAGCTCCGCAACACAGTCCTTACCAGCCTGCACGACCATATGGGCCACATGGGAGTCGACCGGACACTGGACCTAGTAAGGGCCAGGTTCTATTGGCCAAAGATGGTCAAGGATGTGGAAAGGAAAGTGAGGACATGCGGCAGGTGTGTGCGGAGGAAGGCACGACCTGAAAAAGCAGCCCCGTTAGTCAACATTAGGACCACGAGACCCCTCGAGCTCCTTTGTATGGACTACCTGTCCCTGGAAGCTGACAAAAGCGGGACCAAGGACATATTAGTGATCACGGATCACTTCACTAAATTTGCGGTTGCAATTCCAACACCTAATCAAAAGGCCCGCACAGTAGCGAAGTGTCTGTGGGAGAATTTTATGGTACATTATGGTATCCCAGAGAAGTTACATAGCGACCAGGGCCCAGATTTTGAGTCCCGTACCATCAAGGAGCTCTGTCAGGTGGCTGGTATCCACAAGGTTCGGACAACCCCATACCACCCTAGGGGTAACCCCGTGGAACGATTTAATCGTACCCTACTGGACATGTTGGGCACTCTCCAAAACCGAGACAAGTCCTGTTGGCGTGATCATGTGCGACCCCTAGTCCACGCCTACAACTGCACTAGGAATGAGGTAACTGGCTACACTCCATATGAACTTATGTTCGGGCGCCAACCTCGCCTGCCAGTCGATATCGCTTTCAAGTTGCCCACACCAGAGGGTCAACACTCATCTCATTCAGAGTATGTGCAAAGACTCAAGTCACGTCTCAAGGAGAGCTACAAGGTAGCTATGGAGAAGGCTGCAAAGATAGCTCACAAGAACAAAGTGAGGTATGACAGGCATGTCACTGTCTCAGACCTGGAGCCTGGAGATAGAGTATTGGTCAGGAATGTCCGCATCCGGGGAAAACATAAGATCTCAGACAAATGGGAACCCACTGTTCATGTCGTGGTGAGAAGAGCAGGCACTCTCCCTGTATACACTGTTAGACCTGAAACTGGGGATGGTCCTCTAAGGACACTACACAGGGATCTGTTGCTCCCGTGCGGGTACTTACCTGTGGAGGGAAACACTGAGCCTGTGCAAAAGTCAGTACCACGTAGGCCAGGAACCCGTGCAACCCCTGCGGTAGAGGAAGAGAATTCCTCTGAAGAAGAAGATGATGCACTCACTTCTCTTTGGTTAAGTTCCCCTGTCCCCGTGGTCAGTGAGAGTCCCGTTCACCCGGATCTATCCATGACGGATGTCCCAGATACTCAACATGCCGAACCTCCAAGTTCTTGTTCCGTTGAGGGTCCTGTACAACCTCAAAATGACAACCCACCAAATTTTGACAACCCACCCGAACATGACACTAAACCCGATTTTGACAACTTACCGGATATGTTCCAGAGTATTCCAGATAGTCCCTTGATGATCGAACTTACTTCTCATCAGAGTGATACTGAATACGTACTTACCGATAAAGACACACCAGCCGAACAAGCAAATGAACCCACCTTGATTCAAAATCATTCACCTGCAGATGATCATTCTGACGCCCGAAGAGAGCAACTTGCAGTTCCTTCAGCTATATCTGACACAGATGAGGAGAATGTTGGTTTCAAACGAGTAGAACCTGAGGATGGAAAGGATGAAACAATGAATACAGAGGAGAACACAGATACCAATGATCCTGTCAGGAAATCTGAGAGAATTCGTCAACCTCCACGACGACTTGATTATACAGAACTAGGAAGTCCTTTGATCACAGCAGTGAAATCATTCTTTCAAGGATTGTCCACAGCTTTGGCAGGAGATATGAGTGAAGAACCTGTTCAATCACCTACCCCATCTCTTCGGATAATTGTCATTTAATTGTCCACCATGCACAGGGACGTGCATAGGTTCGAGAGGGGAGGATGTAGCCAGGCATAAAAGACTCATTAATAATATAATAATAATTGAGTTCACTAAAAGAAAGAAAGAGAGAGACTGTTTATTTTTGTTATCTTTATTTATTCACATCGGCAGATTCTTCTTCTTCTTATTATTATTATTTTTCTCTTTTATCATAACTTAATGCACCACAAAGTTCACGTAGTCTCACGTGGGTGTAGGTAATCTCAGCAGCCAATCAGAGATTACGCAGGTCGTGTTCAGCAGATCGGCATAGAGACGAAGAGCGGGAGGTTGTTCTTCTGGTTCTTCCCAATCATAGCCAGAGAAACAAGGTTAGCTGTGTGCTAGAACGGAGATAAGACGGAGATAAAAGCCCTGGAGTTCGGTAAGACGAGTAAATTATCTGTAAAAAAAAAAAAAGAGAGATCGCTTACTGTTCGTCGGCCATGTTAATGCTAGTTCTGTACCTAACAGGCTAACCACTTACCTTTCGTCTGTGGAGTTGCCACGAGGTCCAACATCGCCGTGTTGCGCTTTGATATACACGGAGCAACGGTGAGAAATATGTCATTTTAGCTGCTGCATTTTAGGTGCTATTATCCTTTTGTTTTCCGTGTGTTGAAAGAAAACAGTGGCGATTATTACTTTAATAGGTCAACTAAAGTGAATAATGGTGCAATGTTTTAAATATATTTATGTTGTGGTTATCAGTTTATGCCGATGTTTGTGTATATAATTTAGAAGGGGAAGTATTTCGTTCATAATGCCAATTTAAAGGGAAAAAGAGTATTTTTTTTTGTGTGCTGTAATGAATATAAAATGTTTACTTGCACTATGCGATTTACTTGAGCACATTATTGCTGCTCAACTGAATTTAAAGTAACCAGAGGGTAATTTTTAGTGCATTTCTCTTTCATGAATAGGCCTATAGTGTTAGAGTAAATGAAGCACAATTCTGTAACACCTCTAACCCTGAACTCAGAATGAGTACTGTTCTGTTATTTGCACATGGTTTTGATGTGGTTATGATAAATGATATTTTGAATGTTAATGGTTATTTACCATAAGTATTATTGGAATACTGTTCACATGAACAGCAGGTAAATGCGTGAGCACTTTGATGTTAAGTTCTCAGGAATTATATACTTTAGACTGAATGTTGTACAACTGAAAAGAAGAGATTTGATATTTGAATGGAGTTAAAGATTTATGTCAAGGTTACATGTAGAGGTTTATGTTTTTTGACATTTGATATACTGACTGATGCATCTGAGAATGAATATTATTGAATGTAAACTTTCTGACCCGGTCTGTAGGTCAGGTTTTTTGAGGACGGATGTTGTCCAGTACAACATCTTGCTGAGAATCGATGGCGAGCCAAGTCCCCTGAGGAAAGTCCAGCACCGATTTCCCAATTCACACGCACATGTTACTTACATTTCCAGCATCCTTGGAACAAGGTGAACTGCAGAAACTTCACAACAAGATACACCGGAACACATTTTTTATTTTGGTTTAAGGGCCCAACGGACATTCTTTTATTTACTGGTGTGCACACTACTTTTTTTTATTTTTTTCTAATTTCTTTGGGTTATTTCATATTTTGTACAAACTGAACTGATTGTCTTTGACAATTGTGAGTAATATACGAGTGGCTACTCAACTGTTACTCTTGTGTCTGCCGCATTATTGTTGCTCAGTACCGTGGCTCCTGTTGAATTTGGTATCTTCTGATTCTGGTCCAAGGTTCATTACTAGCAGCAACTATTACTTTACTGTAATTCACTTTTACATCGTTAAAATTGGTTACACATACGCATCTAAGACTATTCAATAAACTCTGCTCCTTTTTATCATCATTACTTCGTCTCCTGCTTCTGCTCTTCACTTTCATTGGCTTTTTCCTCAGTCAACTTCTGAAGACTGTTAATAGTGTTTTGGGTATTTTGGGTACCAGACAAGACCTCCTGTTAACAGGGTTTGGGTATTAGACTACTCTGCTGACGAGCTGCTCTGATACCGGACAAACTGATATTTTCTGATGGGATCTGGCCTCCGGGGCTGGATCTTAATTGTCTAGGCATGGAGACAGCGATCTAACAGTAATGTATTATGCAATTATACAATTAAAGCACCTAATGTACCTCACAGAAATATATGGTTCTATGCATGACTCTTACCTCTTCTGACCATTGTTATTGGTTAGAAGTTTTTTTTAGGTTTTCATTAATAACTATTAGTAATGACTCCAGTGTTGTCTCTTTTGTAAAACGTCATGTATAGTACTTATGTAAAGTTTTTGTAGTCTCAGTTTTGTATGTGTAGTCAATTATTTATTATAGCTATAGTATTTATAGTATAGGTATAGGTCTATAATTGCTTTTCTTATTTGTGTACTGTTGATTGTTTATATTATGTTTAACACAGTGGTCCTGTGAGACATGACATCTCATTCCACTATATGTCCACACATGTAGCTGAATGACAATAAAGCTTGACTTGACTTGACTTAACTTGTTGTTACATCTTTCTCTAAAGGATTTACTACTCAGTATTGTACAGTAAAAATCATGGTAGTACTGACTCAAGTCTTATCCTTTGTAGCGTATCAGTGCGAATTCGACAATTGAAGATTCGATTAGAAGTGTTGAAACAACCCAGAGTTTTTAGTAAACATTACAGCTGTAACGGGGTGAATGAGACGAGAGGTGAGCGGATCCATGTGCACGCTTTTATTGAAAGGACGAGACAGATACATAGTCGAAAAACAGGCAGGGTCAAAGCAAACGGCGAACAGGTGTGTCAGAGGCGAAACGAGAGAAAGGTCCAGTAAGGCGAGCGATAGTCCGAAAAGACAGGCGGCTAGACAGAAGTAAACAAGAAAACCAGGCAGGAGATCAAAACCAGAAACTAGGAAACGCTAAACTATGGGAGAAACACTGTCAATAACAATCCGTGATTTGCAAGAGGAAAGTCCGGGGTTTTTATAGTGAGCCTGATTGGCTACAGGGGGCAACGCAATGGGCGCGGTGGAGGATGGGAGATGCAGTCCGAAGTGCAACGTAACAGTCAGAGTGTAATGGAAAGGTGAGAGTGACATCTGGTGGTGAGCGGTCCGCAGAGCACTGACCAGATTCGTGACATAGCCCCCCCCAAGGAGCGGCTTCCAGATGCTCGAAGGAACCAACAGTCCAGGGGAGCGGTGGGGCGGGAGCGAGACAGGGCGAGGGCTGGAGGGCCAGGTCCATGTGGAGGGCCCGGTGATTGAGGCAGGACCGACAGAGCAGGTACCCTCCAGGGCGGGGCCGGAGGCGGAGCAGGAGGCGCAGGAGCCCTCCAGGGAGGAGCCGGAAGCAGAGCAGGTACCCTCCAGGGCAGGGCCGGAGGCGGAGCAGGAGGCGCAGGAGCCCTCCAGGGAGGAGCCGGAGGCGGAGCAGGGGCCCTCCAGGGCGGAGCCGGAGGCAGGGCAGGAAGCGCGGGCGCCCTCCAGGGTGGAGCAGAAGGCGCAGAAGCCCTCCGAAGCGGAGCGACCCTCCAGGGCGGAACAGGAGGCGGAACAGGAGGCGGAACAGGAGGCGGAGCAGCCCTCTGGGGCGAAACAGGAATCTGCGTCACGGTCTGGGACCTGAGGAAAGCAGGGACAGAGGAGGCAGAGAGAACAGGGAGAGAAGCAGAGAGACCACAGGATAACGCCGCCTCCATAGGAGGTTCTACAGCCGACGCTGACACCTCTGGAGGCATTGGCGCAGCTTCTCTGAAGGGGAAGGCCTCTGGAGCAGACTTTAGACCAGACGGGACCTCTGGGGCAGACCTGAGACCAGACGGGACCTCTGGGGCAGACCTGAGACCAGACGGGACCTCTGGGGCAGACCTGAGACCAGACGGGACCTCTGGGGCAGACCTGAGACCAGACGGGACCTCTGGGGCAGGAATGGCCTGGGACCTGGGAACAGCAGAGACAGAGAAGGCAGACAGAATAAGGGGAGAAGCAGAGAGGTTGTAGAGGGATGCCGCCTCCATGGGAGGATCTACAGCCAAGGCTGACACCTCAGGAGGCATTGGCATGGCTTCTCCAAGTGAGGGGAGCTCTAGAGCAGACTTGAGATCAGACGGGAGCTCTGGAGCAGGCTTGAGATCAGACGGGAGCTCTGGAGCAGGCTTGAGATCAGACGGGAGCTCTAGAGCAGGCTTGTGATCAGACGGGAGCTCTGGAGCAGGCTTGTGATCAGACGGGAGCTCTGGAGCTGACTCGGGAACAGACGTGACCTCAGGAGCTGAGTGTGCAGCCCACACACACCAAAAGGCAACTGCCATTAAGGGAAGAGCAGCGGCGGATGGCAGGACCTCTTTAATGGTGGTTTTAGAAGGTGTTAATGCCACTGGAATGTTTGCAGCGCTCACTGACACTAGTGGTGGGTCCAGCACACTGGCCGTCATGACAGGCCGTGACCCTGAGATGTCAGACGAGACATGGCGTGGCTCTGGGCAGTCAAACGAAACATGGCGAGGCTCTGGGCCGTCAGGCGGGACGTGACTTGACTCTGGGCCGTCAGGCGGGACGTGACTTGACTCTGGGCCGTCAGGCGGGACGTGACTTGACTCTGGAGCAGCAGCGATAACTTTGTTTGGCTCATGAAGATCAGCTGTGGTTTGATTTGGTTCTTGGAGATTGGCTGTGACTTGACTCGATTCGTGAAGAACAGTAGTGAACTGCTTTGACTCATGGAGATCAGCAGTGACTTGATCTGACACGTAAAGACCAACGGTGATTTGAACTGGCTTAAGATCATTGACTTCACTTGACTCAGGAACCACGGCTGTTACCTTGCTTGACTCAGGAACGACAGCCTTGAGGTTGCTTGACGCAGGAACGATAGCCTTGACGTGACTGGACTTGGAAGCTTGACTGGACTTGGAGGCTTGACTGGACTTGGAGGCTACAGCTGTAGCCTGACTTGACTCCGGAGCAGCGGCTGAAGCTTGACTTGGCTCTGGAATAACAGCAGCAGCTTGACTTGGCTCATGAGGATCTGCTATAACCTGGCTTGACTCATGGAGATCCGCTGTACCGGGACTTGACTCATGAACAACATGGCTTGACTCAAGAACAACAGCTGTGGCATGACTTGACTCGTGGGGAACGGCAGCGGTGTCTTGACTTGACTCTGTGTCTTGACTTGACTCAGGGGTAGCCGCCGTGACATAAAGGAGCGCCACTTTAGCTGCCCATACTGTCATTAGGGGTGTGTCCAGCACATGGGCCATCATGACCACAGGTGGCGTCCAGGTGCTGATCACAGGTTCTGGAATGGCAGCCATCTTGTGGAGTGGCTTGGAGACGGCGGCCATCCTGTGCAGTGGCTCTGGCGTGGCAGCCATCTCGTGCAGTGGCTCAGGAAAGATGGCTCTAACTTGACTTGAAACAGAAGCGACAGCTGTAATTTGATTTAACACAGGAACAACAGTTCTGGCTTGATTTGAAACAGGAAACGCAGTTTTAGCTTGACTTGCCTTAAGAGCGGTTCTGACTTGACTTGACGCAGGAAACATAGCTCCAGCTTGACTTGACTCGGAAACTTGACTTGACTCAGGAAGTGTAACTGCAACTTTAAATGGCTCTTGTACGGCTGTGACGTGACGGAGCTCTGTTCTCGCCGCCATCTTGTGAACGGGCTCCGCCGTCGCCGCTACCGCGTTAACGCGCTCCGGCCATTTCACGAGCGATCCAGGCGGAAAACCTGTTTGTGGCGTCGTGATCCGGCGTTACCGCCAATCTGCCAGAGGGGTGCGCGGCTGCTCTGTCTGCGTTGTCACGTACCTCCTTCGCGACCCCCACAGTACACGGCGAGCCCACACACAATAACGCAAAGTTCAAAAAAACAGCCAAAGATGAGCGCGGACCCTCGCGTCTGAGTCTAGCCTTTAAGGGCTCGTTTGCGCCGTCGCAAAAAATCTCAATTATAATACAGTCCGGTTGGGTGGAATAATTTGCAAAAACTAAGAACTCACGGGTGTACTGCTCGAGTGAACGTTGTCCTTGCTTTATCCGGCATAGAATCCTGTCAGTGTCTGTATCTGAATGTCCGGGGGTGAAGCTGCTGGATCCTGTTGTGACGGATTGTTCTGTAACGGGGTGAATGAGACGAGAGGCGAGCGGATCCATGTGCACGCTTTTATTGAAAGGACGAGACAGATACATAGTCGAAAAACAGGCAGGGTCAAAGCAAACGGCGAACAGGTGTGTCAGAGGCGAAACGAGAGAAAGGTCCAGTAAGGCGAGCGATAGTCCGAAAAGGCAGGCGGCTAGACAGAAGTAAACAAGAAAACCAGGCAGGAGTTCAAAACCAGAAACTAGGAAACGCTAAACTATGGGAGAAACACTGTCAATAACAATCCGTGATTTGCAAGGGGAAAGTCCGGGGTTTTTATAGTGAGCCTGATTGGCTACAGGGGGCAACGCAATGGGCGCGGTGGAGGATGGGAGATGCAGTCCGAAGTGCAACGTAACAGTCAGAGTGTAATGGAAAGGTGAGAGTGACATCTGGTGGTGAGCGGTCCGCAGAGCACTGACCAGATTCGTGACAACAGCATATTATGCATTGATTATTACGTGGATGACATTTACAGTATTATTTTATTCTGGAGAGTGATGGGAAAGGCAACATCATTTTCATTTGCAATGCCATGGTTTACCCACTAGGTACCTGTGTCTAGATGCATGTACATTTATCTAGAAGGTCATACCTGCTTACTTATTTGTAAGGTTTTCACTTGAATATTTCGACACGATTAAAAGTTAGTAACTTATATCCTTTTTTCAATGATACTCGTATAAGTACATACAATGAATGCATGAAAATACTGAATTTAACCCAAGTTTAAAATGGTGTTAAAACAGACATTTAACAAAACATTTAACCCCAAACCAACTAATCATTTCTGTGCATAACTCTGCATTATGTATGTAACCCACACATTTGTCTATTATGTTCTAATCACTTGTTGTGTGTGTCCTTTTGAATAACAATTGAACAGTTTATATTCATGTTTGATATGTATGAGTTTGAATTTTTATGCTTTAAACGCTTATATCAATCGATTCTTTGTAAAATGTATTATATTCTTGTTATAGAAATCATGTCCAAATTATACTCTGCAAGAGTGTGAACATTCGGACCATGTGACTGATAAGATAAAATGTTGATTTATGTATTGGGAGGAGAAACATAGCAATATCCTGAGCTAAGACCACATCTAATTAGTCAAGACGCAATTTGGGATGTGTCCAGCAACTGAGTTTAAAAACTAAGGACACCATAAAATTTAGCTTTTAGTTTGGGCTCCTAGCTGTTGGTCGTAGCCATCATTTTTGCAGCTGCTTTTTTGCGTTCTCTGAGCGGTCCCTTTCTTGCATGCCAGCCAAATTAGGACATTAGGAGATCATCACATTTCTTTTACTTTAGTTTTTTTTTTTCTTTCCGTTGAGAGTTTTTTGTTCCAAGTTAAGTTTTGCAAGGTAAGCCATGTCTCAACCTCAAGTGTCTGTACCCACCTCAATACTTAGTAGTGTACACAACTCCACTCCATCCTTCAGCCAATGCCCAAGACATCACATTGAATGACCACAGAACTTCCAGCCAATCAGCAACCTTGGGAAATGCTCTTTCTGTAATGACGGGACAACAAAGGAATTCCCTTAACACAAAGGCAATGCAAGTACAACCTCCAGATTCTAGCTGAACTGGTGCATTTAATATGAAGTTTAATAGTCCTACATTTAGAAACTCAACGTGAGTTTTAATTAGATGACTGACGGTTGTTTAGGTCTTAGCAACTGCATATATTGCTATAAAGTTGAGATTTCATATTTTTACTCTCCCATACTCATTCTTTCTTCACTTTCTCTCTTTCTGCAACCTGTGTAAATGTGTGAATATGTGTGTCTATGTGTTAGATTAGTTCATATGTCTTAAATTTATCCAATAAAGCGTTATTTATATGAAGAAAAAAAAAAGTATCTTGTGTTTTGGGCTTACAAGTTAATGTCTTAAATTGCCAATCTTGTTACCGTGTGAATAAATAGTGCTTTCACTATATTTTGGATATTAATATCCATTGCAGAGTTTGGCTTGTTTGCTGAACTGCAGGCCGACTCGGTGATCAGCCGTAGAACAGAGATTCTGTTCAAATTCCCTATAAAATCTTAAACAATTCCTTTTGAGCTAAATTGACCCCTTTCCCTTACATCTTCAATTTATGTGTATGGCTTGATTTGTTGTTTGTAAACTGTGTGCAGTTTATAATTGGATGCTTAATATTTATTGCGTTAGCCGCTTGTTGTTGCTGTTTTTTTTTTTTCAGAAATATGTTTGATGTCTGTGTTTATTTCAAATAAACTTTCAAACTTATTCCTTTTGGTACAACCAAAGCATTCCCTTAACATATCAACAGCCTCCAGCGACCACAACATAACAGTTAATGATCTGAGTTTTTGGGGTTTAAGTTTTTGTTTATATGTCATAATGAGTAATAAGACAAAATCAGACCTACAGAGCAGTGCATGGGGAAAAGCCAGAGAGGAATACATGAGGTCAATTGCTGGGCATTCTTTTAGGGTTTTAGAAAAGAAACAATGCAAATCAACAGCCAATCTTTTGCATATTTCTTTCTTTTTTTATTTCTTGTCACTTTATCATGTTAGGTGAGAAAATTAAATGAGTAGTATTCCCAGTAAATGCCAGAAGTGGCTCAGAATGCACTGTAAAGTGCTGGTTTTAATTTATTAAGTTGCTGGAAATGTGAATGCCCACATGCATACATAAGTTCTAAAGTATCGATGCAGTTTCATGAGAAATAGATCTTTGAGTTGATGATTATGGCCAGCTGAAGCACATTCAACGGCCAATCAATCATACAGCATGCTGGTCAGCACAAACCTCTTCTGACTGGTTTCATTTATGAAAAGACCAGCTTACCTTTCCTTATCAATTAAAAATCCTTTGACTTTAATTTAGTGACAAGACCCTGAGTGCACAAAATGAATGGAAAAAGAATAAAAAAGATTGCATTAATTCGTATTCTCATTTCTTATCAGCTCTCTTGAGGGTGAAGTAAGTGACCATACTATGATTTTCGGACAGGGCAAAAATTGTCTCGTTTAGAAGAGGTGACATTGGCCCTTATCTTATACAACACACTCCTTTGCTGTGGGGTGTGCTTTTTCATTCAGTTCTACCTGAATTGAAGTATGAAATTGCAGAATATGGAGAACTGTGCCAGCCACATTTTTCACCTGTAAGTAAAATGGATTTCTGGGCTCATAGCCAGAAACATAGCAAACAGACAGATTGCTGTTGTTTAAAGTGGCTGATAGTGACCAGTGCCTGAACATGCAACTATCTGTTGTCCAAATGGGTATTTATTTGAACTTGTAGCACAACACTACACAAATAGTAATACACTGGCGTTCACTGAACAGTCACCTCTGTTTTTCTTTATCTGAGGAACTGGTCAAGCACATAGGGCAGGTTCCTCATCCTTCTCCACACCATCACCATCACCATTCCTTTTCTCACTTCGGCAAAGTGTTTCATCATCTAACTGGAGATTTCACTATCAACGAGCAACTCTATCACATAGGTGCCTTTTCTTTATTCCGCCATACCCAAGTTGATCCTTAACTGAGGAAACGAGAAACGTCTAGGTTACGTACATAACCCTCGTTCCCTGAAGGAGGGAACAGAGACGTTACATATGGGAACTCGTTTGAGTGACCATTCACCTCTGAGCTTTATAGAAAAGGCCAATGAGAATTGGCGAGTGGAATTTGCATGCAACGCCACTCCCCCGTACATACGGGTATATAAGGTGGCGGCGTGCATCCACTCATTCAGGTTTTTGTTGAGGAGCCGAGCCGAGCCGCAGCCAGGCGTCAGCGCGACCTAGGGTTGTGGCAAGGGAATGTAACGTCTCCGTTCCCTCCTTCAGGGAACGTGGGTTACGTACGTAACCTAGACGTTCCCCTTCGGTCGTTTCACTACGACGTTACATATGGGAACAGACCCATGGAAAAGGCCACAACCCTAAGGCCGCGTTACGCAAGAGACCAAATGCGACAGGCGGATGTGTCAGACAGTGGAGTCAATACGTAACCTTCCCAACACCCTGGGGGCCAATAAGGGGGCCCCACAGGGGTGCCAGTTGTACTGAAGCATGGGTTGGGGGGGCGGAGCACATGTGGTTTAGGCATGTGGAATAAAGAAATTGAATACATCTATTCTGGTTATAGATATATGAGGGAAAACACAGCCTTCTGGCTGACTGTGGAAAAATACTGAGACATGTTGCCACAACCTTCTGGGCGAAGGAGACCCAGTCGGAGCACAGTCGCGGACTACTCCGCATCTAGTCCTGACTGCGGGGCATGGAGGACCCAGGGTTCACCGGAGGGAACATTCTGGGAGATAGCGCACGGATCCCGTGGGAATGGCGCAGCAAGCCGACACCTGCCGGCCTCCCGTAGATTACCTGATGTTTACCTTAACACACGGGAGGACACGGGCTCGAAGCGGAGATTATAAAATCTTGCGAAGGTGTTAGGTGTCGTCCAGCTCGCAGCTCTGCAGATGTCTTCTAGCAAGGCGCCGTGCGCCAGCGCATAGGAGGAGGCGACACTCCGGGTGGAGTGAGCTCGAACTCCTAGGGGGCACGGCTCCCCCTGGCCTTCATACGCCAGGGAGATGGCATCTACCACCCAATGGGCCAACCTCTGCTTGGAGACAGCATTTCCTTTCTGCTGTCCCCCAAAGCAAACAAAGAGCTGCTCGGAGTGTCTGAAGCTCCGGGTGCGGTCCACATAAATACGCAAAGCTCGAACGGGACATAGCAACACTAAGGCCGGGTCTGCCTCCTCCGGGGGCAGCGCTTGCAGGTTCACCACCTGATCCCGAAAGGATGTGGTGGGAACCTTGGGCACATAGCCAGGCTGGAGTCTCAGAACAACATGAGAATCAGCCGGCCCAAACTCCAGGCACGTTTCGTTGACAGAGAAGGCTTGTAGGTCCTCAACCCTCTTGATGGAGGCGAGCATAGTCAGGCGCGCTGTCTGAAGCGACAGAAATTTAAGCTCAACCGAAACCAGCGGCGCGAAGGGGGGTCCCCGCAGGCCCTGAAGGGTGACGGAGAGATCCCAAGAGGGTACGAGGTGTGGTCTAGGGGGATTAACCCTTCTCGCACCTCTGAGGAACCTCACGACCAGTTGATGCTTCCAAATGGATGCTCCGTCGACTGCATCATGATATGCCGCAATGGCAGCGACATACACTTTGAGAGTTGAAGGGGACAGCCTGCGCTCCAACTTCTCTTGCAAAAAGGAAAGCACCACTGCAATCGGGCATCTCTGTGGGTCCTCACCACGGGAGGCACACCAGTCAACGAAGAGACCCCACCTCAGTGCATAGGCCTGCCTCGTGGAGGGAGCTCTAGACTGAGTGATAGTTTCTATCACGGCCTGTGGAAGGCCGGAGAGGTCTACCATGTCCCGTCCACACGTGTAGGTTCCAGAGGTCGGGACGCGGGTGCCAGATTATGCCCATCCCCTAAGAAAGAAGGTCCTTCCTCAGGGGAATCTTCCAGGGAGGGACTGCCGCGAGGAGTGTGAGGTCGACAAACCAGGTCCGGGTGGGCCAGCGGCGCAACCAGCAGAACCTGCTCCCCGTCCTCCCTGATCTTGCACAGGGTCTGTGCAAGGAGGCTCACTGGGGGAAAGGCGTACTTGGGCCCTGGAGGCCAGCTGTGTGCCAGTGCGTCCCTGCCGAGGGGAGCCTTGTTGAGGGAGTAATAGAGCTGGCAATGGGAGGATTCTGGGGAGGCAAACAGATCTATCTGGGCCTCGCGGAATCGACTCCAAATCAGCTGGACTGTCTGGGGGTGGAGTCGCCATTCTCCAGGATGGGTGGGCTGCCGTGAGAGCTGATCGGCTGCACGGTTGGGCTCTCCTGGTATGTGAACGGCACGCAGCGATTTCAGCTGCGCCTGACTCCACAGGAGCAGATGGCGGGCGAGTTGCGACATACGACGGGAGTGTAGACCACCCTGACGGTTGATGTACGCTACGGTCGCAGTGTTGTCTGTACAGACAAGCACATGCTTGTGGTGGAGCATCGGAAGAAAGCGACGCAGCACAAGAAGCACAGCTAGCAACTCCAGGCAGTTGATGTGCCAAAGCAGTCAAGGTCCTGTCCAGGAGCCCGAGGCTGCTTGCCCATTGCATACAGCACCCCAACCCGTGGTGGAGGCATCCGTGTGGACCACAACATGCCTGGACACCTCTCCTAAGGGGACTCCGGCCCGTAGGAAGGCAGGGTCTGACCACGGGCTGAATAGGCGGCGACACTGTGGGGAAACGCCAATCCGGATTGTGCCAAGGTGCCATGCCCATCTCGGGACTCGATCGTGTAGCCAGCGCTGAAGCGGTCTCATATGAAGCAGGCTGAGCGGCGTTACTGCGGCTGCGGCTGCCATATGCCCCAGGAGCCTCTGAAAAGTTTTGAGAGGGACCGCTGTCTTGTGTCTGAATGGTTTCAGACAGTTCAGCACCGACTGCGTGCGCTCGTTGGTGAGGCAGGCTGTCATGTTGACCGAGTCCAGCTCCAAGCCGAGAAAAGAGATCCTCTGCACTGGGGAGAGTTTGCTCTTCTCTGGGTTGACCCGAAGGCCCAGATGACTGAGGTGTCGGAGCACCAGGTCCCTGTGTTCGCACAACACATCTCGCGAGTGAGCTATGATGAGCCAGTCGTCGAGATAGTTGAGAATGCGAACGCCCTTCCGCCATAGGGGGTTCAGGGCGCCCTCCACGATCTCCGCGGGGGGACAGGAACAGGCCAAAAATGAAAATCCGTTCATCCAATGATGAACACCGGCTATTAGATTACTATCACAATTGTTGGCAAGCGGCAGTTGTGATTTAAAAATCTAGAACAGATGTTGAGAGGTGAAAACATCTAACAATTGCATTATAAAGTAAAATGAGTCTTTTTAGATTTGAGTAATTTACTTCTGAATGCCTATATGACATCAGGTTGTAGAATAAACTAAACTCCACCTTCTCATCTCCACCACAAGAGCTGCACGACCACCAGAAGTGATTTCCCAAAGACTTGACCCATGGCTGCAAGTCCTGGTTTTCTTTTTTCTTTGCTGCTGCACTTGCCTTCTTCACGCCTACATTTTTTGTTAAAAAAAAAAAAAAAAAAAAAAAAAAGAAAAAGGGGGGAAAAACCCTGATGATTAATTTATGAGAAATTGATGGGGAAGTCTAAAACAGCTTCCTTTACTTGTAATTCTATATGCACAAGTTCCCCAACTGCTTCCTTCAATTTATATATGCAAAACTTCCCCAATAGTGTAGCTAGCGAATAAAACACATATGCTGAAACAACTAATAATACCTTTTGCAACATGCCATGGATCAAACTCATGCCTGAGGTTAGGGTAGGACTCTCTCATGATCTTCCGTATTGAAGGATGTCGATCAGTGGTAACAACATCAACACTAACTCCAGAGTCCAGCAGACGATCCAGTCCCCTCCGGAAACCAACAGCCTCCATCGCGGGTGAACTTGAAGCCTCTGATACCTTTGTTGAAAATAGAGGCAGAAGAGAAAGACATGTGCAGAAAAGGCACACAAAATCATAAAACAATGACACTATAAAAGAGGCGAAATTACTTACTCCATTTTAAAATAGAATCTATTTTACCTGGATTAGATCAGACATGATGATCTTTTTTGTTGAGTCATCCATAAAGCTGTAGGTAGTGTACTTAGCACTGTAGCCTGGAGAATCAGATCTGGAATATTAAAAAAGGGAAGTGCCTTGTAAGATGCTTGAAAATGATGTAATTGTAATAACATAAGTGCACAATCTCAGTCATACAATACCCAAAACATAAAATGTACCTTGCATCGCCTCCAATGTCTGTGTGTCCACCTGCACATGCAGTGTCCTGAAGCTCTGACAAAATTGACTCTTGCATGTCAGTGTACGCCTGATGAACCACAGGTATCAGATAAGTAGATTGGAGTGAATAGTATGACGTCTTCTTTGGCAGTTGTAAATTGATGAGATCAGCCCACTCTTGAATTTCTGTCTGTGTGGTTCCGGTAAAAATAATGGCTGCTGAAGATACCAGGTTATTCTCTGGCATTCCACGGATCTCAGGACAAGATCGCCACACTCCCTTATGTTGATTCAGGCATGTCCATTCCACCTTGATCATGGATCCATTACTCACTGTGGTCTTCTCATCAATGGCTACACTGCAAGTGTGACAAGTTGTAAAAAGTTCCATAAGGGCTGACTCATTCACAATCCACTTTCTCTCTGACCAGTCGCCTTGCTGGTCTGCTGTCACACTCACATCTGAGGAAGATGATGTAGAGCCACTCAGTGGAAGAAATGTGCTGTCATCAGCTGCTTCTATAGAACTCAAACTTGTATTCAGTGTCTCAGATGCAACCGCAGAGCTTGGGCACATTGACTTTGAATGAAGAAAAACATAGAGAAGTCAAATTGAAGTGTTTGTGTTGATTCACTGAATGTTGGTCACAAACATGGCTAATAGGTGCATGCACCGTGTTTCTTTTAAATAATGTGTTCTTTGTGGATGTGTACTTTGTCAGGATTATGACAAAATGTGTCAAAAAGATGGAAATGTGTGCTTACCTGCGACTCTTTCCAAGTGGGGGGTAGGGCTGTATAAGTGCCAGAGGTTGATGGCCTTGTTCCTCGAATTGCTTCAGCAGGGCTTGTGAGAATCAAGGTCAAGTTTTTTTTTTTCTCAGAACACTTCCGAGGTGTTGACTGTGGGAGTCCAGAAAACACTTCATATTCGGGGTCACCACTGCTAGCCTCTGTCGGTGCTGTTTCAGCCGTAGTGGGTGCAGACATGCGTACCTTGGTAAACACAAGATCAAATCAAATGTTATTGATTGCAACACAAAACCTCAATTGTGTGTGTGTTCAATCAAATAGTTTTCTCAGCAAATTGTACCTATATCCCTATATACTGTTTTTATATTAGACCTCTTTTCACGTGATTTCCACTGGAGTCTAAACATCAGATTGTTTACCGTACAGTTTAGACATGGGATCTCCAACTCCAGTCCTCGTGAGCTACTGTCTTGCTGGTTTTAGATGTTTCTCTGATGCAACACACCTGACTCAAAGCAACGGGTAATTAGCAGGCTTGTTCAGAATGTCTCATTTGAGAAAGGTGTCCTGTCATAGGGAAACATCTAAGACAGGGGTGGGGAACCCTGGTCCTCGAGGGCCGCAGTTCTCTAAGTTTTTCATACAACCCTGCTTCACAACACCTGACTCAAATCAAATGGATCCAACAGCCAATGAAGTTCTGCACAATCACTAGTTAATTTGAATCAGGTGTGTTTGCGCAGGGAAACATGGAAACCTTGCAGGATGAGGGCCAAGGTTCCCCACCCCTGGTCTAAGAGCTGCAGGAATGTAGCTCACGAGGACCAGAGTTGGAGATCCCTGGTTTAGACCTACCTATATGTGACTTCAAGCACACTTATAAACACGATGATACCGACACAGGTTCCGCATAGTTACAGACAATAACAGCAATAGCGAAGCATCATATTTTGTTGTGTTATATAGATTCAATTCAATTCATTAGTAAAGACATTTGCCAATTTTCTCACCACATAGACAGTCGATTGTTGTCGATGCTATCATTGCCCCGGTTAGCATATTCTCAGTATAACCAGCCAAAGCTGTCTCATAGCTATATCCGAAACAGGAAAACGATGGAATCTGAACAGTGATCCCGGCACATTCTTGTGGTCACAACCTGGGAATTTACAAGTTCGCACCATTGTTAATTTTCTACTTTTTACGTCGTTGTCAGTCGAGTGTGTAAACACTATGGAACAGCTGATCGGAACGTGCGCACTGTTGACGTTGACAGCAGCGCGGATTGATGGAAACGGAAAGAAAATAGTGCCGATTAAAACTGAGGTATGAATTTTGTCTGGAGTGTTTTTTGTGATGTAAATTAATCAAGCTTTGAAATGCATATAAATTTTTTCACGTAAAAACGCACAGTTTTGAGGCCCCGGAAACTAACCGGGACTACTTTCTTGAAAAACTTACAGCGGCCAGAACTCTGACCAGGGAGGTGACCACAGAGTGGGTCAGCATGTATACACTATAGTGCTGGTAAGGATTGCATACAACTTCATGTCTTAAATGGGCGAACTATCCCTAAAAGAACGTAAAAGAACATCCTGAGTGTGGGCAGACGCCTTGCGAGTCTTTTTTTTACTCGCATAGCCGAGTCGTACCGCCTGGATCAACCAACGAGACGGGCTAGAAGCTGAAAGGACGAGCTTTAGCCTGCGTGCAAGTGGAATCGACAGAGCGTTGACCGACGTGACCACAGTGGGGCAGTCCAGAAGAAAAAGGGGAAAAGAGGAAGAGGGGGACTAAACCCAGAAGGATGAATGTCCTGGAGAAAAGTCAGGCTGCCAAGGCAGCGCTTACCTCTTCCCGGTTCCCCCGTTGGCGAATTCAGGCTCCGAGTCCGAGGAAGCAGTAGCGTCACTCAGGAACAGACACGGCCTGGAAACCTAGAAACAGAGGAAATTGCTCTTTCTATGAGAGGGTGGGTACCACCGACCCGTAGGTCGGCGGCAGCTGAGCACACAGAAGCTCCCGGCCCTCCCCCGGGAGCGGGGCGTAGATGTCGTCGTCCCCCGAAGAGCAATCTCCACCATTCCAGGCTGCCCGAGTCAGGGAGGTTATCTCATAGCTTGCTTTGAGTTCTGCAGGACCCTGAGCAGCGGGCGGCACCGCACCACTGCGATTAGCTCGACGCCGGAGGGGCTGCCTGTTTATTCTTCTGGAGGCAGCAGGGGCGGAGCTGAAAGGCCGCAGGAGGGTGCCCTGGGTGACGAGCAGGTTAAGGCTGAGCACCCAGCTGCCCATTGTGGTCTTACGCCGGGGCGAGATTTTCTTTTGTTTTTACAGCCTCCATCTGCTTCGTACTGCCAAGAACTGCTGAGACAGTCCCCGGCAGCATCACCGGAAAAGGCCGGCCTGGGAGACGGGTGCGTCAAGAAAGCGTACTTTGTCGACGTCAGCCATCTGAGGATCCCAGACTCAGCCAAATGGGGCTCTGGACCCACCGAGGTGGACATCACCTGACCAAGGGACCGCACTGTGGCCTCCGTCGCCCAGGGGGCGATATCAGCCAAGTGCATCTCCTGCATCTACCTTGGTCAACACTACCCTCGTGCAGCTATGGTGCCTCAGTATAGTGAGTCTGCAGGATAACCATGGCACAGCTGATGGCGGCCAAATCCGCAGCGCTGCAAGCCTTGACAGCCTACAGGCTACGGGCGAGAGACGTGGATGACTCCATCAGCACATGCACCGCAACCCCACTCTCGACCAGAGGAGCATCCACGTAACCGTTTGGCCGCGAACGAGGGTAATGAGGGGTGAGGAGCAAGGACGAAAGCGAGCCGTGTGAGGGGCTGCCACATCCTAGACAGCTCCTCATGTGTCTCCGAGGAAAAAGGTCTCAGGGGGGACGCGGCAGTGCGGCGTTCGACCCTCTAAAAAACCAATCATCCAGCCTGAGCAAAATGGGAGAAGATGCCTTAACATGTCCAACCCAAATTCCCAGGCAGCCGCGAAGGGGTGTCGCTCAGCAGGAACGTCCGTCTCAACAGCCGATCGCCCCCCCTCTGATGTTGTGATAAACATTCTGTCCTCCTCTGGAGCATCAAAGGGACGCCTGCCAACGAGGGAGCGTCTTTGATAGCTCTACGAGACTGCGTGACGATCCGGAAGTCCACGGGGGGTTGCCCGGCGGAGAGTCCCGAAAACATCGCGAGATCGCCCAAGGCCTCTCATCAAACGGCCGCGAAAACGTATGGCTCGCCGCACCGCTGAGAAGAGGACGAAGGCTGCCGTCTCGCGAACGAGCGGCGGGATCTCTCGCAGTCACGGTTCATGCGCTCGTAATGAACGCGCAACCATCCACAAAAGCCGGCTCAGCGTGCGCTTGCGGCAACACACGAGCCAGCGATCGTGTTCGTAACAGAGAAGTGAGAAAGTCACCACTACCCAGAGACACACGGCCGGAAAGACATCCCGAGGGAATACTCTCGACAGCCGTGTGAGAGAAATTTGCTCTTTTAGAATCCCAGTTTGCCCAGGGAGGACCGCGGCACAACCGTGCAATCAGTATCACTCGCTGGAAAGCAAGAATGCCGGTCTAGCCGGCTCACAGGATCAGCTGGTTATGACAGCGGCAGCGGTTCAGCATAACTTCTTTCCGACCAGCAGCAGTGATAACAGCAACAGCGTAGAGTAGTATTTGTCTTTTTATGAATGAAAGCTCGTGAGGCGAGGCTCCGAAGCAAAAATCTGAATGAGTGGATGCACGTCGCCACCTTATATACCCGTATGTACGGGGGAGTGGCATTGCATGCAAATTCCACTCGCCAATTTTCATTGGCCTTTTCTATAAAGCTCAGAGGTGAATGGTCACTCAAGCGAGTTCCCATATGTAACGTCGTAGTGAAATGACTGAAGGGGAACCTACCTTATGGTTTACTGAAATGCCGCCACTGCTCTATCATCTTCCAGGGTAACCTGGAAGATGATAGAGTCTACCAGGGTAAACAATCCATCACTGACTGTGTTCTGCAGTTTTGTATGCTGGCCGTGGCCAGTAGATGGAATCATCTCAAAATGTCTGGTAAGACCTCCCTGTTAAGATTGCCTGCTGTGGCAAGCAAAATGAGGCCGTGGAAATGGAGCGAGGCCAGTGGAATGGATGCTAAGCCATGGGGAACAATTGATGATGTTGAATGAATGATAATGACACCTGCGTGACACATGAGTTATGAGTTCCACGGAGCAGCTCCAGAAGGATATAACAAGGAGCGACAACTCTGGAAAAAGAGAGGACCAGGCTCGGAACATTTTATTTTTTCCCTTTTGTTGTGAGTTTCTGCAGATTAGAAAGATTTTGTTTATGCTGAGTCAGTTCCAACTTCTGTCTTACCTGTCATATGCACTGTGTTAAATTGGTGTTGAAACCCTGGAGGATAATGCTCATAAAGAGCCCTTCTGAAGTGGACCGCGATGGCAAAAAGGACAGGGCAGCAGCTGCTGCTCATTGAGGTGTTGCTAGACTAACTTGCCAGGGAGACAGATCAATTCGCTGCATTTACAAGGAGACCAGGAGTTGCTGCCATTCACTGAAAGTCAGGAGCAACGACTGTGGTTGTTGTTGTTGTTTTTTGTTTTTTTTTGATTATTTGATTTACATTTATGTTGAGCAGGTTCCCACCTCCCTGTCCCATTTCATATTAATTGTGTATTCTCACATACTATCAGTTACTATCATCTCCAATCTTCTTCAAAATATCTTATGTGTTCTGCAGAAGAAAGCATAAAGTAAATATATGAAAATATTTTTATCTAGTTTCTTCTCCTGTGTGCATGTAGCAGTAGCAGAGCTGTGTTATTTTCATGCATAAACAATGTTCATAGTCATTGCTTGAAATGACAGGCAGGCAGGAAAAAGCCTGACACAAACCAGTGTACATTTTTTATAGTCTGACAGAATTTATAGCATGTTGCTTTAATCTTAGGGTAGGCAATATTGCCTGGAGCATGCACTTGTTTTTCAGTCAATCAGTCAATGATGTGATAAAACTCTGTAGTAAATAGTAAATGAGTAAACAAGTATGTCGTTTGCTAAATCAAAAATAAGAAATAAGTTTCTTACTACTGAAGTTTCAGTCTAAAAATACACATTACTTTCTGTAAATTCTTCATACCACACATAGGCTATATTTTTTTCTTTATCGAAATCAGCAAAATAACAAGTACAATCATTTTTATGTGTTCTCTGAATGAGAAGATGGTTCCATCTCTGCTATATTATAGCACTGCAAGTCAGCACTGTTAATAGTTTAATGTTCAGCAAATTAGCAAATTTCCCACAGTAGTGTTCTTGGTGACATCTACAGCTTATAGTAACACCTAAACACGTCACACAGCGACTGCCGCAGTGCTAAATGGCGTTTTTTCAGTCTTGTGAATGATACCCATTCTCAGATTCATTCACACACAGGATAACTCATAGTAAGCAAGAACAGATGCTCTGTTAAATGTTCATGTGTGAAGCCGCTGAAGCAGCAAACCAGGCCTGTTATCCTGCCCAAAACACATTTACATTTTTATAGCTGCAGCATGCTGCTGGCAGCACCAGCTTGTAAGGGAAAGGTACGCTGGACCCACGCCAACTTACTTGTGCCCCTTCTAGGTCCCTTCTGAGTGGAGTACAGAGGAGAACTTAAGCGGTAAACCTGATGTATTATCATGCATTAAGGGGATTACTGCATGATAAGACACTGCAGATATTAAGAGACTTCACTGTCAAGGGACAAACGCAAGGGTTGCCAAGATAAGGAAGTGTTGTCTAATGAGGAACCGTCAACTCTCTTGAGTTCAGTAGCACTATTACTACAGTCACATCCTCTATGATCCTATTCGCCTTCTGTACTGCCAGCATTCCCTTATTACTCGCTTCCACACCCGCTGCCATCACTTCAATTCACAGGGCCCGGGACAAAATAATATACGGCAGGGTAAAAACATGCCAGAATGGTTATCACAGTTTTGAGTTTCTTAAATTAATTCCATTAAAGTTCAAGTTAAACGTGGCTTGATACTGTATCTCTGTGCCAAGACAGCATTTATGGCGTTATGTTAACTAGGCAACGTGAATGCACTAAGAAGATTATCTTGTGACGTCTGTGTGCATTAATTAATGGTCATGAGCTCAGTCTTCCCTATATAGTGACATCACAACCCGTCCATCTTCATCACCTGACCTCTAAAACTCATTCCAACTACACTGCGATTCTGTCAAAAAGACATTCAGCTTTGTCACACCGATCCAATGCCTCCAGTCTGTTCCAGAATAAAAAATGGCCTCCATTATTTTTTGGCATTCAAGTGTGGCCATACCTCATGTGCATCGCATAGCATTAAAAATGGCCTTGTTAACATGTGCCACCATGTGAACTAAATAAAGCAGACTGACTGCACATCTACTTTCTCAGGAGACTATTAAAGAGGAAAAAAGTTTTTTTTTTTGTTTTTTTTGCTATCAACCCTTATTGCTACTGCATTTTTTTACAGTAACATACTGACAACACAGTTGCCAGCTAGTTACTGTAGGTATTTTACAGTAAACTACTAATACCTGTTTGAAAATACATCATTAAAAGGATCTTTTAAAATCACTTAAGTCACACAACCTTAGATGAACTTCAACTGCAAATAACAGATGAACACATTAAATCTGTCAAGATGTCACCAGAGGAGAATTAAACACCATTAGCACCTTCACTTATTACAGACACCACTTTCACTTTATTTCTGTCATCTCTCTCAGCTCTTATTGAGAATTAAAGTTTAGTTTTAGCTTATAGTGTTTTGATTATGTTTTATAATTTTACCATTATGGTGATCAGTGTTATCTTTTTCTCTTTCATTAATTGCATTGGTGTTTTGTAGTGTAGGCTTATGCCATGATATTGAAAGAGAGTTATGGAAGTTATGCTCTTCTGGTGACAGAAGTTGCATCAGAAAGTAATTAATTTAAATAATAATAATGTTAAAGATAATAATTTTTTAAGATATGTCTGGTAAAGTTAATACAGCTGTTGTAATGGAAAGAAAAAACTTACACTTAATATACAAACCTCATCAATGGTGACAAACAATCATGGATGAGTTTGGTACTATGCACCCAGCATGCATTGCAGCATGAAGCATTTTAGTTGATTGTCACCATTGTTGAGATTCATATGTGGATTGTTGATGTCTCTGTGTGTCCTACTGATGCAGTACTCAAACCTTTTGTGTATATTGTGACAGGACTAATTACTAATGCTATGGCACATCATTGTCATTTCATGACAATTTTCCCACGATAAGGTTTTACACATTTTAGCTTAGTGTCCATATTTGAAGCACACATTCAGGAAGAATTCATATTAAAATTTGAGAGCCAACAGCACAACAATAAGAAACACTGATCACACTTGTGGTGACGTACAAAAGTTTAATATTTACACCTCAAAAAGAGCTTTTGAATATGAATGATCTACAGTACTTAGCTGGCAGCAGTGTTTCTAATATATTAATGTAAAAATGCCTGGTAAGGTCTAACAGTTTCGAGCATAGCAGCTACTCCACATTAAAAAAAAATAAATAAATAAATAAATAGATAAATAAATAAAATCACTAACTAACCAAATGAATGAATGAATGAATTAATGAATGATTTATTGAATGAATGAATGAATGAATGAATCAATCAATCAATCGTTAACTGTCAGTGTGTCTGTAAAAGCCCTTTCACATGATTCATATCAACATTCCCAAATGCAATGAGGCATATGGAGTAAAGTGTCAAGCTACAGTGGTCAAGCATGTTAACACAATGCTCAGAGTTCAAACTAATTTATCTTTGACGCTATTGGGTGCTAATTAGTGGACAGCTTGAATAATGTATAATGACATGATCAGTTGTGGTGTGAAATCTAGACAGGATGGAGGAGAGACTGATCCTGACTGAGACTGAGACTTCTACAATACGACAACTTTCAGAGAGTAATCATATTACATACTATAGATTTTTTTTATGATAGTACACTGCAGACATTCTACTAATAGAGAATAGGAACGTGACGTCAGCAACGCACAGCATTCTGGGACTTTTGGACACGGACACTACGGTAGAGACTGGGTAATAGTGGAGGTAGATGTTAAAATGTATATTGTACATTTAAAAACACATTAGAATGGAGAACGCTTATTGTGATGCTTACTGCCATATCTTCTGTCACGACCGGAGTGGAAAACGGTTCTAAAATTAAGCACAATTTTATGCTTTTCAGCTTGAAACAACACAGTGGTGAAAGCAGCTCAATGAAAATAAACAACTTGACCAAAATCTGGCTTTGTCATTTGTATTAATTATTTATTACATTTATTAACTCTTATTAGAGTATTAGTAAAATGTTGTTAGACATTTAACCATTCTACCCCCTAAATGTCAATAGTTGTGTTTACAAGGACCCTAATAATCTGTTTGTAATCAGAATAGTAGCCCAGTCTGAATAAAAAAAAGTCACATGTGAATATGTCAATCAGAATGAACTAACCAAATCTGACAGAAATTTCATTCTGACTGGCTATGATTACATACAAACAAACAATCCATTAGTAATGGGATTAATGGCTCATTAAAAATAAAATTTTGATCGGATTAGAGGGGTGGTGTAGACCAGTAGCTTTCAATCCTGGTCCTGGGGACCCACTGCTCTACACATTTGTTTACCTTTTACCTGACACACTCAGTTCAGTACATGAATCTCTCTCGTAGCGAGCAGATGATCTGAATCAGGTGTGTTAAATAAGGGAGACACAAAATGTGCAGAGCAGTGGGTCCCCGGGACCAGGATTAAAAACCACTGGTGTAGACCTTTTCTAATCCGATCAAAAGGACATGTAAATGCGGATTGAAAACCAAAACTGGAGCGTTACGCACATGTGCAATGCTGATGCATAGAACAAGCTGTTGTTGTTGAATCACAAGTGTCATAAATGACTGTCATGTCATTCTAAAATCTTCGGCTGTAAAATGGTGCAGGACAAATGCACCACCAGTCCTTCAGACTCTCATCCACAGACACGTTGTTTTGGGCGTGGGAAGTGGCATTTTTTGCTGCTTTATAAATACAAGCAGCAACACACAAAGTTTGTCATTTCCTAATTAAACCCATAAATATTAAGTTTGCAGGAGGATGGCTGGTATGCATGTGTCGAAACAATGGGGAACTCATATTTTTGCAGTCTGTGAATCTGATTTGACACCTGACATATAACCATGCACATAAACCGAATCACTTTATTTAGTGCTCATGTAAACACTATACTCGATTCTATCAATTGGAATGATTTCATTTCATCTAAAGCAAAGGTTGTCCATGTAAGTGTAGCTACTGCAAAAAGAGGTTGAATTGTTAAAACGTTTACTGATGGTTTACCGATGTCCTCAAAAATGAGCCACACTCCACAGTCTAATTTTTGTGGAGAATGCGATCATGGGAGAGCAGGATTGCTATCTGAGATGGAATGAGCAATCAGTGCTTCTGGCAAATGAAACTGAACTCATCTCCCATCAGGACTTCTGGATCAGCTTTGGTCACAGCGCTTTCCCATGATGCCGCTATTCAGTTCACAGTGCTTCCCCAGGTGTGAGTGACACACAATACACAACACATTAATACACAACACATTAATGAGACTACAAATTAGGTATAATTTTTATGGAATGCAAGTAGGTCAATAAAGTGATGCTGCATTTAATGTCTTAATTTATTCAAAAGTACATTAATGAATTAAAAATTATTTTTAGATTGCATTGTTGGTAAATGGGGTATACACAAATAAAATTCTTAAAACAATGTTTTAAATTAATAATAATCAAAAATTATTTTTATTAATTTAATTTTAAACAGGAATTCCATACAACAGGTAACAATAAGATATTTGACATTTTTATGACATGACATTATTAGACTGTCAAATGGTACAACTGCATTGTTCATGATTAAAAACATTATTTTTTAAAACAGTTTTTTAAAAAAAATCCTGTTTTTTTACCTTTCTTTGTTCTTTTTTTCACTTAACATGAATAAATCCTAATATATTATAATATATAATATATCTTATATAGTGGGTGGAGACTGTATATATTTCTGTCATGACAACTCAGGAGGGATTGGCATGGTAATGTACATGTCAATGTAAATGTATTTGGTCTTGACCGATACTTGCTACTGCCAATGCATCCATAACATGCTGCTATGAGCATGTAAGAAATACTGCTGCTGCACATATAACACATATGAATAACCCCTTACAAAGCAGGAGACACAAACCACAATACAATACAAGCCAAATGCATACTGCTGGATATGAGGATAAACTGCTGGATCAGTGGACTATCCACATACATGCAGATGAACAGACAAGGAGACAAGACACCCCCCACAAAGCAGATCTATCGCCAAGAGATATGTACTGCTGCTGCTCCGAAGAGCCATGTGAACCACATGTATGACTACCTATAGCCTTGGCTACCACGCTGACTGGCTTAACAATACTGGCCTAGGACTATGTGAGCCTGGGCTACAACACTGACTGGCTTAACTCAAATTAGACGCGCACTATGTGTAATGTTAATTAACAATATGAATATATGTTGCAATCCGATAGATAAGACCCCCAGCATCCACCTGAGCAAATATCATAATTTAGTAATTTGCAAATTGATGTTATTTTCTCCACTTCTTCAGTCCCAGTGGCAGCATAACAACTGTTCATGCAATAATGAGATAAATGTAATACATTATATATTACTAGTTACTGTCTTTTGAAAGTAATTAGTTGCATTACAATATTACTGTTTCTGAATTGTAATGCGTTACACTACTTTTAAGTTACTTTTGAGTTACTTTCACCAGAATATCCACAGAAGTATGACTAGCCATTATAAAATGTCAGAATGTAGTTCTGTCATTCTACATGCATTAGAGGGTAATGTGGTAGGTCTATATAGCATACAATTATAAAATCATATTTAAATAACCGATATGTCTACATTAATGTTACGTTGTAGTTTAGGTTAAACACAGATAAGCACAAACCGCATTGCGTTCAGAAATAGCACCGGTAAATGACGTTATGAAATGTTATAATGTACAAACAATAAACACAATACCTAGCCTACAGGCTATTTTGAACAGGTTTCAGAGCAAAATAAGAATGAAAAATATAATAAGTTGCTAAACAAGGCAAAACTAATTAGGCTAATTCAAAGCGAAACTGAAAGCAAACGGCGTTGTTCTTGCGCAGCCTACCTCTCTCATTCGGCATGAATCCAATTAAATGTGTCCATATTCGATGCATTTGAGTGCTAAACTATTTATTATGTAAAAGAGGCTTACTTAGTGTGCTTAAAAAACATCCTCGTCACATGAGCAATGTGTTTGGCCCAAGCTCAGGCTGAACGGTACGGATTGTAGCCTACTACGCAGTAGGGGAGCGCGGGGCACAACCTAACACTTTTGAATCTCTCAGTTTGTGTAAATCCACGTGGGGTTCAGAGAATAATTTTTTTCCGCGTTATTTTCACACTTGTCTACTACAAATGTGTAGCGTTGTTTTATAATTACAGTGTGTACATTTTTTTCTTATTTACCTCAAATGAAAGAAAGTGAAAAGTGACAACATGCCCCGTAGGTGGGGTACATTGTAACATGTGAGGGGCACGTTGTAGCAAGACCATATGACTGCCTAAAATGTTGTCTGATCAAATTAAAAAAAAATTTACAGGACAAAATAAAATATTTTGTCAGTAAAATACAATGATTAATTTTTTTCAAATAAAATAATGGCGTTTTTTTAAGAAGAGGTTTACAATGAACACATTGCAACCGTGTGACGGCCCTGATCGCAAAACACCGCTATACAGTATAGTTGAAAACAGCGTGCGCAAATAGATGAAACACATTCAGACATTCAAAAAAAATAAATAAATAAAAAAATAAAAAAAACACTTCCCTCCCTCCAAACACAGCTCTCATAGAACACGAGACACATAAATGAGCCAAAATGCTTTACATTTCTTGAAATAATAATTTCTCAACATTAAACATCGATTGTCAGTCTGCAATTTCTTGTGGTTTCTTTTTAAAATCCATAAAATTAAATAGTGAAAATTATATTGCTAATGTCATAGAATAGCATAATAATAGCGGGGCAGACTGTAACGCAGTGTTACAACGTTCCCCATCAGCGCGACTGGAATATAAAAGTGGTTCGTGTCTTCTGATAGTTTGCCAAGCATTAATACTAAACTGATAAATAACAGATTGGAGATTAAAATAATAGCAGATTTGTCTCATTTTGAATGAATACTAAAAACTGAGATGAAAAACTTACTTCAGCCAGAAATTTGCTTTTACTATGGTAAAATAAATATTCAGCGATATCATCAAAAGGCATTTGAATTTTGGCCCACTTTTTTTCCTTTGTATAGTGTTGCTATGGCAACTAGTAAATGCCGTAAATTTGGTTACGCTAGCGTGTGTGGAAATATTTAAACCACACTTGTTACAACTAACCCCGCGTTAGGTTGTGCCCCGCTCATCCCTACGCACTATTTAAATTAACCAATGTATCTAATATGTTTGGTTGACTGTATTTTATTCTGATAATGAACAGGATGTATGTCTGAATGTGTGTGCGCGAGACGCCGGCGTGATTGAACAGCGGAAATAAACAACAAAAAAATACAAAAATAGTCATTTTTTCTCATACAGATCATTCGAAACTGCAGTGTGTTTACTTCCATTTTTGTGATCACGGTTTCCTTTCCGTGAACTTTCGTAACCAAACTCAGCAGCATATGTCACTCAAGCTTTTCCTTTCATTTTGTTAATCTGATAATTAGGCAATTTTAAGTCAATTATATTTTGCATATTCATTCATTTTATATAAATACATAAAGACTAATAAAAACAGATTTTAAATGTTATTTTTAGTTAAACTTCATTTTTGTTGCTTGTCTGCGCTCCTCTCTGAGCCCGCAGCTCTCTCTCTCTCCGTTAGCTTAGTGTTAGTGGCACCTGTCCAGGTGTTTCCAGGTGTTACTCCTGCTATTTGTCCATGTTAAGGGTTTGGTGTCGCACATTGATTGCACCTGTCTATGCATTCTTTATTTTATTCTCTGATTAACTGAAAACAACGGGAGTGTGTCCATTTCACAAATGTAGAATCCGTCTCTGCAGTCATCTCAACCATCGAATTCCAGCAACAGGAAATAGACAAACTATTTTACCCAGGGATTTTTTTTCTCTGGTGATGTTGTTGTAACTTGCGTTACTGATAATGTAACGAGTAATAATATTACCCAAATTTTATTAGTAATGCGTTATATTACTGCGTTACAGCAAAAAGTAATAAACTACTGTAATATTATTACTTTTGTAATGCGTTACTCCCAACACTGTTCATAAGGTACTAATATGAACTCTTTAAGGGTAAACAAGGTACAAAGATGTACCTTTTTCAAATGTACCACCCCAGTGACACCTTTTGTACCTCTTTTTTTTCTGAGAGTGTATAGAGTAGTCCACAAAGTGAAATTGTACTTGTCACATTCACAGTCTGAAAGACTATTGGCAGTACAAAGACAAAAGGAAACCAAAGACATCAGTCTCTGGTTTTCAGACGTTTTCTTTCTTTAGACATGGTGGGTCTTTTACAAAAAAAGAGTACATCTTTCACATCTTTATTAGTCCTCTCTTAAGAGACATTTTATTCATCTGCATTAAAGCTTTCTTTAACCGCATTTCTCCACAGCTTGATATTCAAAGCTAAATTTCAGTTATCTGCCATGGCAACATGCAGACAAGCAGAAGCTGCCCTCTGTATTTCAGCACTTATACTGTATGTAACCCCGCTGTCTGGCCTGTTCTATTTCTGGTTTTCTTTTTTTCTAAAGTGGTTGCCAACTCATTGCAGGCAGTTTTAATTGGAAGAAAGGAAGTTTATTATAAAAATAATATAATATTTTATAAAAATGTATTATAAAATAAACAGAATAAACAAAAATAAAACAGAATTTCACTGTGTTGGTGGTTGTTTTCTGCCTCAGAAGCATTTGATAAGCAGCTCATCTCAGCTTGTTACAGGACCAACGGTCCATATCATTCACAGCTGGAAACCCTCGTTCACACTCGACTGAAGTAGCAAAGATAAGTTTGACTGCCGATTAAGATCTTGGAGAGGGATTTACCATGTAGCAATTCTTTTTGTAATTTCCAGTGTGAACACAAACTTTAGCTGCAGTGTTCCTGTTTATCTATATTTAAACCTATACCTATACATAACTACAGGAGGTAGTCACAAGCAGTCCTTAACTTTTATTGATTCACCACCACACAACACTGATGGAAAGTTAAAAAAAAAGAAGAAGAAGAAGAAGAAGAAGAAGAAGAAGCAAAGGGTCACATTCTGAGTCACAGGCCCCACAGGTATGCAGCACTGGAGAAGTTTATACTTTTGGCATTATATGACTTTTGAGAGCTCCCCAAAAAGAAAGCAGACACTGGTAAAATAAAATAAAATAAAATAAAACAAACTCTATATTTAATGTCACCATAGAGAAGTCAGATGTTTTAACATGAGGGGCAGTTTTTACATTTTTATTAAACATTATGAGGTCATAATATAACATTTTTAACAGTGAAACACATGCATGCATGGATGAAAAGATCTCTCAATTAACTTTCATGAATTGAAAAAAAAACATTGGGGACTAGTTGGTATGACTGTTACACAGCTCTATGGGTAATATCTTCTGTAAGGGCATAAGAAATGCTCTCCTACACATCCATTCGTCAGCCTCTTTGACCTGAAGACAACAGTCTCCACCCACTCCAACTGAACTTCGCAGTAAGGGGTTGTTCACATGCAAAAGTACACATATCCTTCACTCAAGTAGAAGTACAGACACTCATGTTTAATAATGCTAGTAAAAGTAGAAGTACTGACTACACCTTTTTACTTAAGTTAAAGTAAAGAAGTATGGGCTCAGACATGTACTCAAGTAAAAAAGTACCCCTTCCTAATTATGTTTTAGTGTCACGCTGGTAAATGGACCTCACTTCATATTGACACATTAATACAAAATAACTTTTGTTTAAAATGTGTTAGCTAATAAATGTATCAAGGCTAAACATCCACCATGTAGATGTCACGTATCGTGCGAGGAAGGGGCGAACGAAGACGAAGGTCAAAGATAAAGTCTTTATTATATTACACAGGTAATTCCAAAACAGGTAAATCCACAGGAGGAGGGTAGATACACGCATACATTGACAAGACTGGACACCAAACACTGAACAGAATGCAACTTATAAAGACAGGTGATAACGATGAACTTAATTAAGGTCTTAATCAAGGTAAACTAATGATGACTAAACGAGGACAGGAAACAGGAACGACCAAATATGGGCACAAGAGGAAGAAACCAAACTAAACAGTCCACAGGGTTGTGACAGTAGAACAGGGCAGGACTGGGACAAAATTTCAGTCCGGGAAATTTCACATTTTTGTTTTTCGTATGGCCATCGCATTTAAATAAATGTTTAAAATCTTAGGCTGGGGCCATGGAAAATAAGAAAAACGCTCTCTCTTGAACTGCACCTTCACTTCCATTTTCTTTTTCAGTCTCTTCATTTTCCATGATATTTCTTTGCATCTCACTGTGTGTTTCCTTTTTTCACTAATTTTCTTGTAGCTGTCACTTTTCCCATCAGCCATTTCCTGTTATGAGCAGAACTGTCTCCACCTTGTTGCAAAACAACCACCTCATTATATTCTATTTGCAGTAACATTTTTAAGTTCAATTTAAAGTATCACATTATGACCAGGTGTTGTTGTTTTCTTTTAAAATAAAACTATAGATTTAAGAAAACTATATTTTCTAAATTGCCTAAATGTCAAAATTAGTACAATAATGATTACACTGTAAAAAATAAAAAACACAATTTGTTGAGTCAGCTTTAAATAATTTGTTACCCTGCTGCCTTAAAATTTTACTAAAATAAGTTTAGTCAACTTGAAATGTTAAGTTGTAGTAAGTAGCAACTTAGATATTTGTGTTTGCTAAATTTAACAGATGGGTAAGTAACCCAGCTGCCTTAAAATTTTAAGTTGATTCAACTCAAACATCTAAGTTGTCACTTAGTATAATTTAACATTTCAAGTTGAATAAACTTTTTTGAGTTGACTGAACTTAAATTTTAGGCAGCCAGGTTACAAATTATTTTAATTTGACTCAAATTGTTTTTTACAGTGTACATCATGACAATATCGTTACAGAAAAATCCTAATACTGAACATGAATATTTTTCTCTTACCAAAATGAACCATGGTTTATTACAGTAAAAGTATAGTAACCATGTTTTTGTTTTAATTTAACTATGACCATAGTTTTACTACACATCTCATGGTTAGTGTAATGCGGACTCGTAGGAAGCGTGTAAGATCCAATTGCGAGCTTTATTATCCAGATCGTAGTCAAACAGGCAGGGTCAATATCCAAACAAACAGTACATCCAGGGCAAAACAATAGAGTAATCCACAAAACAGGCAGAATGTCGAAAAACCGGAGTGAGCAGTCCAAAGTGACAAACAAGGCTATGAAACAAGACAAAACTATGGCAGTGAACTAGGCAAAACTATGACCATGAAACAAAACCGTGACAACAAACAAGGCAATGAAATCAGACAAACGCTTGGTAGAGTCCGCTATAGCAAAACAATACTTCGCAGTTTCCTGTTTGAAAATGGCCTCCTTTTATTGCCACCAAACAGGAAGTTACCAGTGAAGCAGCAGAGGGAGCACCAACAGTCAGTCAGTGGGTGAGGGCTCCCTCTGCTGGCGTGGCGTTACAGTTAGACTATGGTTAGTGTATCAAAACCATGGTTAATTTGTGGTTACCATGGTTTACCTATAGTAACCATGGATTTTGGTTTTAATTTTCATTAGGGTTGTGTTCTGAATGTATTACAAAACAATATTTTATAATATTTGTTTGCTAAATTACTACTGTAACTTTACAGTAGATAATAATGATGTCCTTTAGCATAGAGTATTTTGAGTGATGATAGTAATTTAGTTTAGTTTAGTTTATAGTACTACTGCTATAGTTTTGTCTTTGTTTACTTTGTTAAGCATTAAACTGCTAGCAACTCTTAGCAGCTTGTTTACAGATGAAACTGACCTGCACTTGAAGTCCTGAACAGGTCAGTAGTTTTGCCTCCGGGCACTTCCACTCCATTCTCGAGTCACTTGCAATGACTACTCTGATAGAAACCATTTGGCGGAGACGCGGAGTGTGCGTGAGCCGAATTGCGTTGCCAGTCAAAATTAATCGATCTATGATTAATTAGAGATTTGTTATTGAATGCTGATCCACCAAATGCTGATTAAAACTAAAGTAACTGGTTTGAAAATGTAAGAAGTAGAAAGCACAGATATTTGTGTAAAAATGTAAGGAGTAAAAGTAAAAAGTAGTCAGAAAAATAAATAGTAGTAAAGTACTGACACCAGAAAAATCTACTTAAGTACAGTAACGAAGTTACTACAGTAACGAAGTACTTCGTTACTTCCCATCTCTGTGTACCATGCATAGTCCATTCATTGTTTGATGCATATCATATGCAGTACATAATGTGGATTCTGCAATCTTTGCTCATGGACACCTAGTCTAGTCACAATAGTTTTTGTGATTGGCTGAATGTGCCTCACACCAGCAACTTTCCAGACCTGACATTTAAACACAAAGAAATATAGTAAAGTTGCACAAATCAATATGAGCTAAACTGCAGAAGACCTGGACTATATAACACATGTCTTTTCTTGTTAATGTGCCCCATTTAATTTGCATTTTGGTGTGGTGTTTGAAAGGGGGTTGTGGACATCAGTTGCGAAACCTTCACAGGACACTTGAGCTGTAAACATTAACCTCTGTGAAGGGTAAAGGACTAATGAGCTGTTTATTTGTTGCAGATACTCATAGGCATTGTCTCTTGGGGGAGAGCTGGTTTGTTCCTGGCAGATGTGTGTAATTGCTGCTGTTGTCATCACCACTGGGTTTTTGGCCTCTGATGCGCTTTATGACTGAGTACAGAGCCCAGTTTGATCTTGGCAGTACAAATAGGGATGGTTTGTTTAACCTTCGGCCCTGTGTGTGTGTCTTTCAAATAATGGGAACCAGTAGGTGCAAATGAGGGCCCTGTGTCTTCCCATCTGCCATGTTCCTGTGGATCTAATCTATAAATATATAACATACATGTTGGTGCATTGCCAATATTTAAATCCATGTTCATTGTTGGCTTACAATTATTCAGCTAAAATGTTTAAGTTATGCATTTTCCCCATAATAAAAGCTGGGGTGTCCAGAAGTGTCCAAAGTGTTTCAGGATAAAGTGTGCCAGGGAAATACAAGTCTTGTTAGTTTTGCTAGGAATACTTTCAGATATGTAATTAATTCAAAATAGGTACTGCAGTAGGACTATGTTGTTGTTGATAGTCTCTGGATAACTCTATTTTGGGTTGCCTTGTTTGTGGATTGTGAATTGCCATTGTTTTTTCAACTATCTCTGCTTGGGACCTGAGACTGAGACATTATTGTGTATTTTACCTCCATATCTCCATTTGTACTCATGGACATTATGGAGCCATTCATGGAGTTTTGATGTTCATTCATCACTGGAGTATCAGGTTGACTTAATTTCTATTGCATTTCAATTGTCTTGAACGTTTAACTGTTGTTAATGTTTAATTTCATGCCTTGCCAGCTGTGTATAGACTCTTTTAATGTTGTATTTTGAAAGTTGCTATTATTTATTAAGGGTTAAAATGTTGATGGTGAGTTTTTGTATTCTGTATATTGTACATATTTCATGTTGTGGTTGTGGTCTTGTACTCCCTTTTTATTAATAACTTGCTGCAAGTATTTGGATGGTTACCCCCTCCTAATTTCTTATGCAATATTTGGCTGTCTTATTATATTGTTACGGAGAGACAGACACGTGAAGCGGGCGGATCCATCTGCATAGCTTTTATTAATAAACAAAGATGTGGTAATACAGGCTTCGGTCGAACAGTGGCAAACAGGTATATGAGGGCAACACAAGAGTAATCCATAAAACAGGCGAGGGTCAATCAGTGGCAAACGTAATCCAAGGGGAAAAGCAAACAGGTATTCCAAATAGACAGACTAGAGTTCATTCGAGGGGCGAACAGAGTCCAAAACAACAAGGTAAAGGGTTAAATCCATGACAGGCAAAAAGTCCAGGGCAGGCTGAAGGCAGACAAGATGATATAACCAGGCTAGAACAACACAACTATAAACAAGACTAAACAGGAGACAGGATACTTGAAAATAGCTCTGTAATTGTGGTTAACACTAGATGAGTGCTAAACGCTCAACAATACTCGGAGAAAGGAAAAGGAAGTCCAAGGCTTATATAGTGTGTCTGATTGGTTGCAGCTGTGTGTGTGTCATTAACACAATGGATGATGGGAAATGTAGGGTGTGGTGCAACAGTCTGTGTAATGTGAAATGGCAAGGTGACCTCTGGTGGTGAGCGGACTGGCAATCAGGACCAGATTCATGACATATATATATATACTGTCAAGTAAAATGCTAGAAAGCCTTAAAACACATATCTGTTTCTATGTCAAGTAATATTATGCATTTTACTGTGCTATTCTGTAATGATAATATTGCTAATTCTGTAAAACTGGACTGTGCAACCCTTAAAAAGGAGGTGGAGAATATATGCTCTATTTGTCTTGGTCTGAGCTGTCGACCTGATAGGTCTCGTTATAGATGTTGGTGCGTCCTATGATGTGAGTAGAGGCCAATCCTCAAGGCACATAGCTGACATCGTAATTTTGGCATCTTTGTTTGTCTTCTGCAATGGTGATCTGGCTAGACTCAAAGGAATGTACTGCAGTATGCCACTGTGCTCACCATGATGTCCTATCAGTGACCATCTCTTCAAGGTCATTTGGGTCCATGTTGCATAGTTTCAGATTGGCTTTGAGGCCATCCTTTTAAAGTTTGTGTTGCCCTCCTTAAGAGTGTGTGCTGCTCTAAAGCTGGCCAAAGATAACCCTCAGTGTTTGGGACTTTGTCCTGCCATTTGGCAGATGCAGTACAACATAAACAACATATATGGAACTGATCATGTTTGACAAAAAGCCAGTGGTAAATTGTCCAGGGCACAGGTCCATACAACAGAACTGTAACGATAATGACCTTACATACTAGCATCTTTGTGGCCAACCAGATGCTTGTACCGTATTCTTATGGAGAGGTGACGGCAGCACTTTCTTTTGCGATACAGGCACTAATGTCAGAGTACACTGTTGTATTAGCTATGAGAATGCTACTAAGGTAGCAGAACTTGTCATCAGCGGTCAGCACTGTGTCGCCTGCAGTAATTACAGTGGACTGGAGATTGACTAGTTCACCACTTGTAGCATGATTTCTGTCTTCTTTAAACTTACAGTCAGCCCAAACTGGGAGTCTGCAGTTCTGAAGCAGTTGAATACTGATTGAGCTTCGGTGAAAGTGAAAGCCATGGATAGCATCATGGAAAAGTTAGAGGTAGAGAATATCTGCTCTATGTATAATTATCTAGTAAGTGACATGCATGAATTCAGTAAGGCTTACTATTATATAAAACGTAGAGAACATCAGCCCTGGTTGGAATAAGTATGTAGATGAGTGGTGTCTCCATAGTGGGGAGGACATCTTAGATCTGGTGGTGTTGGAACCATTCGTGATGTGATTCCTGGAGAGAACAGCACAGTGGCTCCAGTATCACCACAAACGGATTGTTCAGATACTGTGTGGATTATAAAAAAATGTATCACATGTCTAAGTTTGAGGAGAATCTTATGCCAAATGTTGATCAGCTGCTCAGAGGTCACTTTCACTCAACACTGAGTAAAAAAGGGTTACGGGTCGACACCAATACAGCAGAACTGCGCTCACGGTGATCTAAGTTTGATTCTCAAGGTCCAGTGCTTTCCTGTTGTCTCTCTACTGTCCTTTCTATAAAAATGCATAAAAAGCCCATAAAAGAACGGTTAAAGGAGAAGTCCACTTCCAGAACAACAATTTACAAATAATTTATTTGCCCCCTTGTCATCCTAGATGTTTATGTCTTTCTGTCTTCAGTCGTGAAGAAATTATGGTTTTTGAGGAAAGCATTTCAGGATTTTTCTCCATATAATGGACTTCATTGGTGCCCTGATTTTGAACTTCCAAAATATAGTTTAAATGCAGCTTCAAAGGGCTCTAAACGATCCCAGCCAAGGAAGAAGGGTCTTATCTAGCCAAACAATCAGTCTTTTTTTTTTTTTCGGAAAATAAAAATTTGTATACTTTTTAAGCACAAAAGCTTGTGTAGCACTAGCTCTGGGATACGCGTCCACGAATTGTTGTTTTAAATTGTTGGGTAACACTTTATAATAACGTTCAGTTGTAAGTAATTTATAAGCAATTAGTTAATGATGAAATAATCATTCACAAAACATTTATAAAAGATTACTAAGTGATATGCTAACAATTTGTATATGTTTTGTTAATTCATTTACAAGTAATTTACAAGTAATTAGTTAATAATTAACTAATCATTTACAAAACATGACTATGCATTCATAAACAATTATTAAGTGATGTGTTACTATTTTTATCTATGCTTTGTAGATTAAGTTATAAATCATTTACAAGTTATTAGATAATGATGAACTAATAATTTACAAAACATCACTATACGTTCACAAATGATTAAGTAATATGCTAACGATTTACGAATCTGTCGTAAGTTATCTTTAAAAAAATAGCATATCATGAAATAATCAAACAGATCCTTAGTCAATGGTTAATAAGTTTGATGAATAGTTTATACTTTAGATTAGGGGATGCAGAAAGATTTGTAAATGATTTATTCGTGTTTACACACAACAGGTTTTGAATATTTGTTGTGTGTACTGCGGTGTAAGGGCTGACTGGTGAGGGTAAAGATGGTAAACACATGGAGTATTTTAGCGCTGTGCACCTGATGTGATCTTCAGCGGAGGGTAAAACTGGTTCACATGTAAACGTTGTTCACACTAGATCCCACACACTCCACACAGAACACAAGTCTGTGCTGAGGAGATAAGGGGTTTACACGTTTATTCACTTGACAGCAAATTATTTATTATTATTTAAAAACAGAAAATAGTTTTAGAATAATTGCATTTTTGTGCTTTTCAACATATCACTTATTAATCATTTATAAATACATAGTCATGTTTTGTAAATGATTAGTTCATCATTAACTAATTACTTGTAAATTAACTTGTAATTGACTTGTAAATGAATTAACAAAACATACACAAATTGTTAGCATATCACTTGCCATTGTTTTGTAAATGATTATTTCATCATTAACTAATCACTTATAAATGACTTACAACTGAACCTTATTATAAAGTGTTACCTTTTACCTGCTTCAGCCCATCTGGTCTATGATTTTCAAGTCATCCTGAAGAGCATGATTAGCTAGTTCAGCATGACAGTGAGTCCCTAGGAGCAGGGTTGGAGAGCTAGGCTTATCGCCATTATCCCAATTTGTACAGCTCCCTGGGCAGCATCTTTGGGATAAGGGATGAAGACAGAATCTGCAAGACAGAGTGCATTTTTCCACTTAAACCACTTACTTTGCATTATGCCACAGCTGACCACACTGTCTAGCTGATTAAAGTCTCAGGTCCTAGCACTCTGCTAGTGAAAGTTAATATTACTCACGATTTTACTTTTTTTTTTTCACTGCTAACCATCCTTTACATTGGCCCATTTTTTTAAGTTAAATGGCAAAAAATGGCATTTGCACTCGTGTTTAGATGTAAGAACATATCCAGCACAGGTCTTTGTGCACTGTAAACCCAAACATTTAAAATACTTGAATAGATTAAGTACAGTAAAACATTTTTTTAACGTTCTACTAACTTATTATGTTGAGTTCCTGTGACTTTTTTTTTTAGGTTTTGAGTTAATAAAACTTTTTTTTTTTAATTAATCTGAACTACTTGTTGATGAATCAGGCACCACTTAAACTCCCAGGTCACACCTCATTCCCTTATGAGATCTCTCCGTGTTCTTCTAAAACAGGCCTTTTTGGAGGGATCCCTTTGAGCCGCTTGATTTAGTCAAGCTGAAATATCTGTCTCTCAAGACTTCACTCCTGATCATGCTCACTTCCATCAAGTCATCTCAGTCAACAAATTGTGCCTAGCATTTGGTTTGGCTTATGCTCACGTCACCTTGAGACCCTGGCCTGGTTATGTGCCCAAGGTTCCCACCACTCTTGCACTGGGTCATTCATATAAATTTTGTTATTATTTTGTCTTGTGGACTATTATAAACAATCTGTAATGTTAAATCAGGACAGTACTAAATGAAAAAAAATGTTTTCATGATCTCTCTTATTTTGTTGAAATCAACATTTAGCATATTCTGCAAGGGGTATGTAAATTTATGAGCACAAGTATATATGACATTTTCACCAGCATTCAGTATGGGATTTGTCTGTTTGTTTATAAGGAAGTTTGCCATTTTTCTTTAAATGTGCTGCATAGCAACGTGTTATGATTATGTTTGTACTTCTTAAACTTTTCAACCCAGCACCTTCTCAGATTTGTGATCATCTGTTAAAAATATCCTAAAAATAAAATTCCTTACCTTGTCCATGACTTCACGCATTACATAATCATGTTGGAAACGTCACATGCAGTTTGTTCTTCGTCGGTGCACTTCTGTTTCAAAAAGGTAGGGTAGGGCGAAAAACTCATTTCATTTTCTCCTCCAACTTTACAATTGTCCGACATCGTTTGAATTTCTTTGCATGTTCACTTTATAAACATGCATTATTTACCTGACAAATAAAATGTTATATTTGATTTATTCTGATCTCTTCTGAAATCATTATGACTAGTAGATCATGTGGAGGCTGATGCAACCTCAAATCTATGACCAGGAGGCTCAGGACTGAATGGAGCAGTAGGCACATCATCTGAGACCCCCTGATGTTAGTAAGCTGTACGGGAGAAGACTAAGCAAACGTAAAAAGTAAGCAGTAGGCGACTGGCAAAAAGGGTTTTATTCACCTACAACCTCTGACTAAAATCAGACTCGTATGATGCACGGAAAAAGGCCAACGTAAGACATAAAAGCGGCTTCAGGTCCCTGACGAACGAATAATTGAAACTATGGGATTTCCAGAATAATCAAATAATTCATAATTAATACATAATCAATATTTGTGATCAGTGTAAATGAGATAAAATGCCTAAATTTACCAATCACATGGAATTGGAGTCAGATTAAACATGGAGCTAGATTAGAATTGAAACTTAAAAAAAATAAGTGAACTTTGCAGAAGCGCTGTGAAAAGACCGAACATGCATTAAACTTTCAACCAGGCCACTGGACTCCACGTTTGATTACATAATATGTTAGGTGGAGCTAGTGCAAGACAAGGTGTGTGTCACGAATCTGGTCGGTGCTTTGCGGACCGCTCACCACCAGATGTCACTCTCACCTTTACACTGCACTCTGACTGTTGCTTTGCGCTTCGGACTGCATCTCCCATCCTCCACCGCGCACATGGCGTTGCCTCCGGTAGCCAATCAGGCTCACTATAAAAACCCCGGACTTTCCCCTTGCAAATCACGGATTGATATTGTTGTATTCTTAGTTTCTTGTTCCCAGTTCCTAGTCCCCAGTGTTTTGTTTTTCCCCGCCTAGTTTTCTCGTTTTGAACGTCTAGCCGCCTGCCTTTTGACTTTCGCTCACGTTTATTGGATTATTCTCTTCGACTGCCTGTGATACACCTGTCTGCTCCTGTCTCGACCCTGCCTGCTCGACTATGTATCTGTCTCGTCCCAATAAAAGCTCGCATATGGATCCGCTCGCCTCTCGTCATTCACTCCTGGTTACAGATCAATCCGTCACACAAGGATTCAGCAGCTTCACTCCCGGACATTCAACAGATATGGACACAGACAGGATACTATTCAGGATAAAACAAGGACCACGCACCCTCGAACAACACATCCGTGAGTTTTTGGCCATCGCTAATCATTCCACCCTCCCGGACTGTACAATCATAGAAATTTATTGCGATGGTGTTAACGAGCCACTGAAGGCGAGACTAAGACGCGAGGGTCCGCGTTCATCACTCGCGGAGTTTCTGAACTTTGCACTGTTGTGTGTGGGTTCGCCGTGCACCGTGGGGGTCGCGCAGAGGGAGCGCGACAACGCGGCAATGGCGACCGCGCGTCCCACTCGCAAATTGGCGGTCATGCCTGAGCACGATGCCGCGAACGCGCTAGCCGCCTGGATCGCTCGTGAAATGGCGGCCGTGGCGGAGCGCGCTCGAGCAATGGCGGCGACTGCGGTGCCCGTTCGCAAGATGGCGGCGATCACAGAGCTCCGTCACGTCACAGCTGCCATACAAGAGCCATTTAAAGGTACAGTTACATTTCCTGAGTCAAGTCAAGTTGCAACTGTGTTTCCTGAGTCAAGCCAAGTCTCCAAGTCAAGTCAAGTTGCAGCTGCATTTCCTGAGTCAAGTCAAGTTGTCAAGTCAAGTCAAGTTGCAGCTGCGCTTCCTGAGTCAAGTCAAGTTTCCAAGTCAAGTCAGATTACAGCTGCTGTTCCTATGTCAAGTCAAGCTGGAGCCGTGTTTCCTGCATCAAGTCAAGTCAGAGCTGCTCTTCCTAAGGCAAGTCAAGTTAAAGCTGTGTTTCCAGTGTCAGGTCAAGCTACTACTGTGGCTCCTGTGTCAAGTCAAATTACAGCTGTCTCTTCTGTCTCAAGTCAAGTTACAGCCATCATTCCCGGGCCAAGCACTGTCAAGATGGCTGCCACGCCAGAGCCACTGCACAAAATGGCTGCCACGCCAGAGCCTGTCGCAAAGATGGCCGTCACGCCAGAGTCTGTTGCAGAGATGGCAGTCAAGCCCGCGCCCGCTAACGCCACGTCAGTCAAGCCCGCGCCCGCTAACGTCACGTCAGTCAAGCCAGCGCCCGCTAACGTCACGTCAGTCAAGCCCGCGCCCGCTAATGCCACGTCAGCCAAACCACAGCCCGCTCCGGACATCTCCGTCAAGTCATAGCCTGTTCACGCCATGTCTTCTGCTCCGGAGTCTGCACCCATCATGGCCGCCCTTCCTGAAGCGGTTCCTGAGTCAAGCAAAGTCGCAGCCGTGGTCTCGTCTGACATCTCAAGATCACGGCCTATCATGATGGCCCACGTGCTGGACTCACCCCTAATGACGGTATGGGCAGCTAAAATGGTGCTCCTTCAGGTCGCGGCGGCTACCCCCGAGTCAAGTCAAGACACAGCTGCCGTTCTCCATGAATCAAGCCAGGTCACAGCTGTTCCCCACGAGACAAGCCCGGTCACAGCTGTTGTTCCAGAGTCAAGTCACGCTACATCTGTTGTTCCTGAGTCAAGCCATGTTGTTTATGAGTCAAGTCCCGTTACAGCGGATCTTCATGAGCCAAGCCAGGTTACAGCAGATCCTCATGAGCCAAGTCAAGCTGCTGCTGTTATTCCAGAGCCAAGTCAAGCTTCAGCTGCTGCTCCAGAGTCAAGTCAGGCTACAGCTGTAGCTTCCAAGTCCAGTCAAGCTTCCAAGTCCAGTCAAGCTTCCAAGTCCAGCAACGTCAAGGCTGTCGTTCCTGAGCCAAGTAAAGTCATTGTTAACCTTCACAAGCCAAGTGAAGTCAGGGCCGCTCTTCCTGAGTCGAGCAAAGTTCAAGCTACGGTTCCTGAGTCAAACCGATTTAAAGCTGCGGCCGCTCCTGATTCAAGTAATGGCAAAACTGCTGTTCCTGAGCGAAGTACGGTTAAGACTGAGGTTCCTGTGTCAAGCAAGGTCAGAACGGATCCTCCCGAGTCAAGTCAAGCCACAGCTGATCTCCATGAGCCTAGTCAAGTCACAGTTGATGTTCACAAGCTAAGTCAGGCCTCAGCCAGTCACCACGAACCAGGTCAAGTCACCGTTGATCCTCATAGGCCAAGTCAAATCATCGCTGGACTTCACGCGTCAGGTCAAGTCACAGCAGCACGTATTGAGCCAAGTCAGGGTATTGCTGTTGTTTCAGAGCCAAGTCTCGTACCGCCTGACGACCCAGAGCCAGGTCACGTCTCGTCTGACCATCCAGAGCCCCGTCACGTCTCGTCTATCTGTCCAGAGCCTCACCATGTCTCGTCTGACCGCCCAGAGTCAAGTTGCGTCTCGTCTGACCGCCCAGAGTCAAGTCACATTATGTCTGCCAGTGTGATGGCAACCGCCATCCTCAGCATCTGGGCCGCACGCTACGCTCCAGAGATCTTGACGACCCCAGAAGTCCTGCCCGTCGTCAAGTCTGCGCCAGAGGTCTCGTCTGACCTCCCTGAGCCTTGTCACGTCATGTCTGCTAGCGTGCTGGCGATCGCCATTCTCAGTGTGTGGGCTGCACACTCAGCTCCAGAGGTCACATCTGTTCACCAGCCCACTCCTGCGGTCACGTCTGGTCACAAGCCTGCTCCAGAGCTCCCGTCTGATCTCAAGTCTGCTCCAGAGCTCCCCCCACTTGGAGAAGCCATGCCAATGCCTCCTGAGGTGTCAGCCTTGGCTGTAGATCCTCCCATGGAGGCGGCATCCCTCTACAACCTCTCTGCTTCTCCCCTTATTCTGTCTGCCTTCTCTGTCTCTGCTGTTCCCAGGTCCCAGGCCATTCCTGCCCCAGAGGTCCCGTCTGGTCTCAGGTCTGCCCCAGAGGTCCCGTCTGGTCTCAGGTCTGCCCCAGAGGTCCCGTCTGGTCTCAGGTCTGCCCCAGAGGTCCCGTCTGGTCTCAGGTCTGCCCCAGAGGTCCCGTCTGGTCTAAAGTCTGCTCCAGAGGCCTTCCCCTTCAGAGAAGCTGCGCCAATGCCTCCAGAGGTGTCAGCGTCGGCTGTAGAACCTCCTATGGAGGCGGCGTTATCCTGTGGTCTCTCTGCTTCTCTCCCTGTTCTCTCTGCCTCCTCTGTCCCTGCTTTCCTCAGGTCCCAGTGACCATGACGCTGGGTTCCTCCTGTTCCGCCCTGGAGGGTCGCTCCGCTTCGGAGGGCTTCTGCGCCTTCTGCTCCACCCTGGAGGGCGCCCGCGCTTCCTGCCCTGCCTCCTGCTCCGCCCTGGAGGGCCCCTGCTCCGCCTCCGGCTCCTCCCTGGAGGGCTCCTGCGCCTCCTGCTCCGCCTCCGGCCCTGCCCTGGAGGGTACCTGCTCTGCTTCCGGCTCCTCCCTGGAGGGCTCCTGCGCCTCCTGCTCCGCCTCCGGCCCCGCCCTGGAGGGTACCTGCTCTGTCGGTCCTGCCTCAATCACCGGGCCCTCCACATGGACCTGGCCCTCCAGCCCTCGCCCTGTCTCGCTCCCGCCCCACCGCTCCCCTGGACTGTTGGTTCCTTCGAGCATCTGGAAGCCGCTCCTTGGGGGGGGCTATGTCACGAATCTGGTCAGTGCTCTGCGGACCGCTCACCACCAGATGTCACTCTCACCTTTCCATTACACTGCACTGACTGTTACGTTGCACTTCGGACTGCATCTCCCATCCTCCACCGCGCCCATTGGTAGCCAATCAGTCACCTCTGTGTTTTCCCATAGTTTAGCGTTTCCTAGTTTCTGGTTTTGATCTCCTGCCTGGTTTTCTTGTTTACTTCTGTCTAGCCGCCTGTCTTTTCGGACTATCGCTCGCCTTACTGGACCTTTCTCTCGTTTCGCCTCTGACACACCTGTTCGCCGTTTGCTTTGACCCTGCCTACTTTCGACTATGTATCTGTCTCGTCCTTTCAATAAAAGCGTGCACATGGATCCGCTCACCTCTCGTCTTTTCACCCCGTTACAGCTGTAATGTTTACTAAAAACTCTGGGTTCTTTCAACACTTCTAATCGAATCTTCAATTGTCGAATTCGCACTGATACGCTACAAAGGATAAGACTTGAGTCAGTACTACCATGATTTTTACTGTACAATACTGAGTAGTAAATCCTTTAGAGAAAGATGTAACAACAAGTTAAGTCAAGTCAAGTCAAGCTTTATTGTCATTCTGCTACATGTGTGCACATATAGTGGAATGAGATGTCATGTCTCACAGGACCACTGTGCTACATACTAGTTAAACATAATATAAACAATCAACAGTACACGAATAAGAAAAGCAATTATAGACCTATACCTATACTATAAATACTATAGCTATAATAAATAATTGACTACACATACAAAACTGAGACTACAAAAACTTTACATAAGTACTATACATGACGTTTTACAAAAGAGACAACACTGGAGTCATTACTAATAGTTATTAATGAAAACCTAAAAAAAACTTCTAACCAATAACAATGGTCAGAAGAGGTAAGAGTCATGCATAGAACCATATATTTCTGTGAGGTACATTAGGTGCTTTAATTGTATAATTGCATAATACATTACTGTTAGATCGCTGTCTCCATGCCTAGACAATTAAGATCCAGCCCCGGAGGCCAGATCCCATCAGAAAATATCAGTTTGTCTGGTATCAGAGCAGCTCGTCAGCAGAGTAGTCTAATACCCAAACCCTGTTAACAGGAGGTCTTGTCTGGTACCCAAAATACCCAAAACACTATTAACAGTCTTCAGAAGTTGACTGAGGAAAAAGCCAATGAAAGTGAAGAGCAGAAGCAGGAGACGAAGTAATGATGATAAAAAGGAGCAGAGTTTATTGAATAGTCTTAGATGCGTATGTCTCAATGCTCAGACTTCGTCTGAAGAACACAAATCCAACAAGTACTGTTATAAACCTTGAGTTTCCATAAACATTCCCTTGTATCTCTTATTCATGAAGACAAACAGCCCTTGAAGCTACACAGTCATAAGACTAAGCAACAATGGAAAAAATATATAAAAAACAATTATAATATAATATAAATGGCTAATCAATTAATGAATCAGTAAAATGAATATATAAATGAGTATAATGATTATTATAAATGATTATATGATTAAATGGAATAATAAAATGATGAAATGATTAATGATTATAAATGAATAAATGAATGAAGAATAAATGAAGAAAGCAAAACACAACACAAATGTATGGTTGCCCTGAGGCAGTTTGCATTTGAGGATCGTCAGATCCTTCATTACATCATTGTATGATTATGCAGTCAAACTGGTGAATCATTTTTTTGAACCAGTTCACTGAAGCGAACTATCTGAAAGAACCAGTTCACGGAAAAGAATTGTATTTCCCCGTTTGCCCAAGGCTCTGTATTACACATAATAAGGTTGTAAATAATGTTCAGTTTTTGGCACAGACCGATTGTTTCGCTTCATAAGATTTCAATATATCGTCAGGAGCCTCGGGTATTAATTTTGTGTTGCATGAAATGCTTTTATTTATTCTCAAAAATGTTCAGCCGCTTGCATTTTATGAATCACCAAGGACAGTTTCAGCTAAGAAAATATTCTTTACCGTTCTACCAAAGAAAAAGAAAGTGATCGACAATTTGGGATGGCCTGAGGATGAGTAAATTAACTGCAAATGTTCTTTTTTGGCTGAACTGTTCCTTTAAATAAATATTTAATTCTCATTCAAGCCAATTTATGGACAATTTGTGAACATGAACACCAGTGAGCCTATTTTATGTATTGCCTCCTGTCATGTAACTTTTCACCTTTATTATTTTTTTCATGTTATTCAATCTGCACTCAAGTATTTAGTTTCATAATTTGCAATATTTGAGAAAACTCCCCTGATAATCACAGTGAGCTCTGAAACTTGAACAGTGAGACTCGTTCTGAAGCTGATGTTATTGTCTTCATTAAGGCTGTACATCAGGAAAGTATTATTTGATTGTGTGCATGTACATTTAGTATTTTAACTACCCACATCATTAAAGGTGAAACATATTCCACACTAGTAACAGTTATTTTTAACATGCAGACCCTTTATGCACAAGTGACTGGTAATGCATAATTTATCTGTCTAAGAATGCCAGATTACTTTTAATAATGAATACGGAATGTAGACTAAATGCCCCAAAGCCTCGTTGGTGAGTGTGCATGTGAGAAACATCAGATAAAATATGCAGGAGGTGTGTAGACGACTCTAGCATCTCCATGCCTTCTCCAAATAATGACAGGAAGAAGCAGCGGTCTAGTTAATTGTTTACGCAGCAGAGATGTACTATTACTTGAGCTTGTCTTCAGGCATGACTGCCTTGACTCGGTCTGTGTGAAGGTCTTGTCCCTAGTAATCAACATCATAAAGTACTGTATGAAAAATCTTAAGAGTTGTGCTGACAGTGTCTGGATTTTTAATGCTGGTGCACAACTCAAAAGTTTTAATATACTTTGAAAAATACTGACAAAATATAATTGAACAATTGTGGTTTAAATTCATTACTGAGTGAAATTGAATATGGAGTACAGTTGTGGGAGTTATACCCAGCATGGGGACCATTATAACAAAAACACTCCTTGTCTTCAACCATTAAATGGTAGTGAAGACTTTTATATTGTTACAAAAAAATCCATTTTAAATAAATTTTGTTCTTTCATCAAAGAAAAATTACCAAAATTTGTTCAGCAAGGATGCATAAAATTGTAGTAAATACTTTTAAATTGTTAGAAAAAAATTCTGTTCTTTCATCAAAGAAACCTGAAAAAAATGAAATTACTACAGTTTAATGCATCCTTGCTAAAAAGTATTAAAGGCTTTTATATCGCTACAAAAAATCAATTTTAAATCAATTCTGTTCTTTCATCAAAGAAACCTGAAAAAAAGAGAAATTAATCTTTTTTTTTTTTTAGTTCAGCAAGAATGCATTAAATTGTAGTAAAGACGCTTATACTGTTAGAAAAAAAAAATAATTTAAAATAATTTCTGCTGTTTCATCAAAGAAACCTGATTTTTAAAATTAATTAATTTATTTATTTATTTTTACAAAATTAATACTTTTATTCAGCAAGGATGCATTAATTGTAAAAAACTTGAATTACACATGCATGCTTTTGACATTTTATTTTGTTGGTTTATCTTCATTTTAGGGCTATAGTTCAACAATTAATCATGATTAATCGCATCCAAAATAAAAGTTTGAGTTTTCCTAATATATGTGTGTGTACTGTCTGTGATTATTATGTGTGTGTGTGTGTGTGTGTGTATATATATATATATATATATATATATATACACACACACACACACACACACACAAATGAATGTTAGAAATATGTTATGTACAAAATATTTGTATTTATATATAATAAATTATAGAACAATTATAATAAATACATGTAAATATTTATTAAATATGTACACAAATGTGCTTGTATTTAAAAATACATAATAATTATACACAGTACACACATATATATTAGGCAAACTCAAACTTTTGTTTTGTATGTGATTAATCACGGTTAATGTTTGCCAGCCCTAGATTTTTATTTTGCATGACATTAACAGCCAGTTTTAAGGTGTGAAGGCAATTTTGACCATTCAGTCAGGTGAAATGTATTTTTTAACACTATTCTCATCGTTTCAAAACAACTTTACTGTTACATCTATAATGCCTAATGCTTTAATATAGGACATTTTTACTCCTGGGTGATATGGCACCATGTAACAATGCCGTAAATTGTACTTAACTTATATCTAGCTATATTTATTTATTTGTAGCATGTATAACAGTGCCAATTTTTACATCATATGATGCAAAAATCGTAAGAACTATTATACACTCTCCTTGTCTTCAATCAGTGCTCACGGAGCAGGGAAATGTGTTCCTCCATGAAACAGATGGCACAGTCAAACATTTTATGAATACTTGCTTTGGCCCTTATTCATGAAACACAAGCAGCATGACTTTCTATGTAAATTGATGATAAATCTGTTCTTACATAAACCTTGTTTGTACTGAAAGAGAAGTGTACAGTTATGGTACAATTTACACTTAAATTGTTTTGTTCATGTTTATAAATACAGCCCACAGAATGTGGCTTCTGATGTTTAATGTAAAAAAATCATAATAATAAAGTACAATTTGGACTATTTTTTTTCCTCAGTCTCTCTCTCTCTCTCTTTTTCACTGCGCTCGCTGAATTGCAGCCCAAGCCAACTTTGCTTATATGTACATGCCTACACTTCGACTTCTCAAATAAACTTGCAATAGCTCATAAGAGATTAGAAGTGGCAAAACCAAACAGAGTTACATGTAAAGAGCAATAAGAAAATACAATTTGTGCTCTTGTTTTTTGTTTGATAAATTGCTTTTGATGAGGATGAGGACATTCCTAAGTTGCTTTCAGTTAATATCTGCTAAATGATTATTTATAAATATTCTGCTTTCTGAAAATTATTTCCAGAAACAAAAGCTACTATGCTTCCAATTGTATTTTGTATATTTATTATTTTGCAATATATTATTATATTTTTAATATCTGCTTATTTTTCACAGTTGTTGTCCTGATTATTAATGTGTCTAAAATTACTCATTATTAACTTTGTGCTTTATTGATAGCAATATTACACTCACAGTCATGATGTGGTATAGAATGTCAGTACACAATCACAGTTATTCCTCAGCTCATCATAGCTGTGCTGATATTCATAATGATCTTGCTGCAGATTATTTATTTAGTGTCATTTTATGTGAACTCCAGGAAGACTAACAACCACTTTCTGGAATCTAATAAAGATCTAATTTTAGCATATACAAACCATTACAAGTAAGGAATAGTTGACAGCTGAGTGTCGAATTTAACAAAAAAAATAAAAATAAAAATAAAAATAAGACACAGCCACAGCATAAACCAGACTTGCACATTTAAAAGGTTGCTTGTCATTTCTCTTTTGTGGTATATGATGGGCTTTTGACTTTGACTCTTTTCAGTGCTGAAGTCAAATCTGACAATTAAAACAACTGAAAACAACAAGCTACTGTTTCCAAGACATTTGAGTTTTCACATTGTATCTATCTATCTATCTATCTATCTATATATATCGATTCTTCTCACCTGTCATATTTCTGTAATAATTTAAAAATCAGCAAAAGGATTAAATAAATAGATTTATTATGAAACAACAACAAAAACTCTTATGCACATAGGTGAGTCCTATTCAGCGTCTACTCGGCGCTTCTTGGTTTGTCTCTTGTATTCATTAAATGGAGCATCTCTTGTCATTGTCCATCGATATTCTGCAAGCACTGATGAGCTCCATTTGCCCTGATTGCAGGGCAAGTTTATCCGCAAAGTGATGACTGCATTATCCATGACTTTTAGGAAATAACATGATGTATTTCATACAAAATACCAGCTTCAGATGGCATCATTCATTGGTTGGCCTAAAAAGCAAATACTGTCCAAAACAAATCATGGATTTATTCATGACAGATCCAGTCAAAAAAGGCCATTTCTGGTTTAAATTGCAATCCCTTCCCTTTTGTAACTCACTTATCTTTCACAGGTCATATATACTGTCCAAATAGTCTATCTAGCTGAAAGCTAGAGCCAATCAATGATTTTATGCATAATGTTCTCGGTGATCCTGAAATTAGTTAAGTCTGACTACATTACTTTGAGAAGCATCTTGGCTGTAGACCAGCATAACCTGCAACTGCTGAACATGAATGGAAATGCAAACAAATTGCAAGTCTCATTATTAACTAGTTAACTACAAGCAGGGCCTAAAACTAACTTTTTGCCATACCTGCCAACGGCCGGTGACGTTATCAAATTTACCCGCCAAATTTTATTTTTTTTACATTATTTGATTTGCTTATGACAGAAGAGCTAATCACAATGATCTTGTGTTCGGAAATTATTATTTTATTTGCTTACGTCAGAAACAGCAAATCTATTTAAAAACTGGTTGTTGTTTTCACTACATTGCATTGTTATATTTTGTAAAAGTTTTACCCGCCAACTTGTGACTGACACTGTTACATATACTCATCAACACCGATTTTTACTCGCATTTGGTGCTTAGTGAGTGTTAACTCTAGGCCCTGACTACTAGTCTCACTATTAGTTACATCTCAAATCCAAAACAGGATGAATAAAGATGTTCTAATATGTGTAATATATTTTACAGTGTTATATTTTATGTAAAGTTAATGTACAGGGTAAATAACTGCTCTTCTTTTCTATACACTGACAGCAGGAGTCCTCTCTTTTCATCAGTTTTGTGCATAGTAATGTAATAGGAAAAATATTACAGGGTTGAAGTTTCAGTCCAAATAACCAATATAATAAAGGCCTGTACAACTACTGTAATATCAATTTGTATAATTTTGAACAGAGCACTCATAGCGTACTTGGCTTTTTGATATACGAATTGCTACAGAAATGAATCATGCAGTCTTACTGAGTAAAGGGATCCTGCTTTGTGGCCCCTGAACTTTCTGAAGTAAAAAGCCCTTGACTGTACTCTTGACAATAGACGTGCAGATTCTGTCTTACAGTAAACAAGAACAGAAAGCGTGAGACCTTGAGACAGACGCTCTGATTGGCGAGGAAACAATGAGCGAGGGCTCGTACTCCACTGAGGAGGTGTTGCCTAGCAGCAGTAATGTGCCACTCTGTGTGTGTGTGTGGTAAGAATGGATATGGGTCTGTAGGACTGTTAAATGAGTATCGGTGGTTGCCATAGATCCTTCTCAATCACAATTTGGAATCCATACAACAATGAAAAAATATAAAATGTGCTCGAGAATAGCAGAGAGAGCGGAGATTAAAGCCGTTACACTCACAAACCCATAGCCACAATGAGCATTAGGGATTTTAATGAGCACTTCAGTTTTCAGCTGCATTCCATTTTTATAACTGTGTATTGATTCAGAGCAATGGGAGGCAGGAGCATTCATAGTTCACTGTTTCTCCCTCCAACTTTCTCTTTCCCTAAACCAGGTTTAACCCAGGTTCAGTCATTAACAGCCATTAATTACTGGGCCTTAAATCACCATTTTGCACAAAATCTCAAATTTCTTCCTACTGGGTTTCTTTCCATTCAGTGTCACTCTTTTCATCCTCTGGGGAGCCCTTACTTACGACTTTGAAAAGTACAATAATGATTATGACAGTTCATGTGATTTTTAGAATAGAACAGACATGCAATTTCCTATTATTTCTTTCTTTTCCACTTCCAGACAAACACAGGAAGCTTTTATTATTCTTGCGACAAAACGAAGTGCAAAGGATGTGCATTATGTGTGTAATTTATGCATTTCTCATCCTTGCGCAACCAAACAGTTCTGAGGCAGCATGTCGCCTCATAACCCGACTAAATGAGTAGAATTTTCTGCCTTTACAAAATGCTAAAAAACTAAATTTTGCAGTCAACATCAGGAACGTCAGTCAGTCTGCAGACAAGCTCCAACACCTCAGGGAGCTGTTGTCTTACCCTGGGGTCGAGGAGTGGCACTGAAAATTCAGATTCCCATTTCTTATTTAGACAAGCTTTACAGAACGTGCTATGGAAATTTTTGGAAATGCTCATAAAGTTTTAAAAGTGCAAAGAGTCTGCCTTGTTGATAACCAGTGATGGCCATGTTACTTTTAAAAAAGTAATTAGTTACTAGTTACTTCTCACAAATACTAAATGAGTTAGTAACTGAGTTACATCATCATAAAAGAAAGTAATTACCAGGGTGTAACGCCGCGCCAGCAGAGGGAGCCCTCACCCATTGACTGCCTGTTGCTGGTCCCTCTGCTGCTTCTCTGGTAACTTCCTGTTTGGTGGCCATTTAAGGAGGCCTACACCAAACAGGCTCTGCGAAGTATTGTTTTGCCTGTGCGGACTCTACTAAGCGGTTTTCCCATTTTATTGCCTTGTTTTTGCCACGGTTTTGTTTCTTGTCATTGTTTTGCCTTGTTTTTTACCATAGTTCTGTCTAGTTCATTGCCATAGTTTTTGCCTAGTTTCATAGCCTTGTTTATTTGTCACTTTTGGACTGCTCTCTGGTATTTTGACGTTCTGCCTGTTTTCTGGATTATGCTATTGTTTTTTACTGTTTGTTTGGAGATCGACCCTGCCTGTCTTGACTACGCTGTGTTAAATAAAGCTCGCATCTGGATCTTAGAACTAAATAAGCACATATTAATGCCTTATTCTACATCCCTAATCCTACCCAATACCGAAACTTAACAACTACCTTACTAATTATTAATAAGCAGCAAATTAGGAATTTATTGAGGGAAAAAATTGTAGTTACTAGTGAATACATGTTCCCTATTCTAAAGTGTTACCAAAAGTTTGAATATGTTAAATAACTTGGATGTCCCAATAAATTATTATTTAAATCATTGTACACTAATCTACACTATTTTAATGTTGCTGTGGGACAATGTGAGAGACACCTCGTCGCATTAGAATTATAAGGTTCTATCTGTATTCTGAGCACTTTTGAGATATTGAGCTTCCTGCGTTCCTGTCAGTGTTTTGTCATGTTGTGGACTTGTTTTCCTTGTTTTACCCCTGCCCTAGTTCATGAGGTTCCATATATGGTCACTTTCCTATTCTTGTTTAGTTAATTGATTATTTCCTCCACCTGTTCTTCTACTTATCCCATGTGTATAAATTCCTGTTTGTCCCTTGGTTTTTGTCCGGTCTCACGTCTACAATGTTAACATGCCATTTGTCATTTTCCCTAAGTGTATTTCTCCTCCGTTCATTCATTAAAGACTGTTTATATCTATTTGTGACTCCTGCGTTCTCCCTGCAAAGATGAAAAGTTCCATAGACTTCTGTAGATAGAACCATTTTTGTTTTCTACAAAAAAGGCCCAAAATGTACACGGCTTACAACAGAAATATCACATAATGTAAATAAGTTGTCACAGAATAAGAAAATGTGAATAACTCAATTTTGACAATTATGTCACATAGAACTATATATTTCTTAGGCAACAACCTGTCAAATTCAATAAATTAGTGTAAATATTGTCACCCCTACAGACACCTCGGCAAGAGAATCACCACTGGCAAGTATATATATATATATATATATATTGGATAATTTGGCATTAAACTTTTGTAATTAGAACTTTAGTAATTAGAATAACCATGTATGAATGCATATTTGTCATGTTGACTGAACTTAGGACTGGTGGTGGTGCTTAAGATATTGTTCGTAATTTAATGTTTCTATATAGTAACAATATAAAATGCACCAAGAATTAAACAGCAGCTGGGTTCATGAATATTAATCACATTGTCTGTATTCACTCAAACTGATCTGCTGAAATCAAAACAGGGACGATAATAGGTGAGAACCAGCACAATGAGCCGTCTGCACATCAGTTCCACCTACTACCGGAGAAACCGTCCGTTCTTAAAAGCTGAAGAATTCCAAAGGAACTCTGTTATTTTGACAGGAAATTCAACAAAGAATATCATTTACATGTAGCATGTCAGTTCTGCATGATATAAGGATACTTTTATGCCTGGCACTTTGTTTCAGAACCTGGTTTGTTTCCCCCCCTTAGCTCGGTTTGTTTGGGCATATGTGAACACGGCAATCGCATCCGGATCCTTGCCAAAACAATCAGTCTGAGATCACCTGAACGAGGTGGTCTCGGCTCGACTGAAAACGAACTCTGGAGCGGTTGTAGTGAGAAAGCAATCTGGTCCAACGGACCAGCGTATACATTGTATATTGGGTAATTATAGTTATTACAGCAGTAGCTTTGTTGTTTTGCTAATACCTCTTAAAATGAAGCTGTGAATGTCTGTGTGTGGGCACGTCTTCACCATTCAAAATCAAAGCGCACCTTTTCATTTCATAATGCAAAGGCTCTCTTTATAGTTTGTAGTAGATTTATTTTAAAAATGTTTTCTCGACGAATCCTGGACTCCTGCTCAAAATTATAAATTAATAAAATGACAGCTACAAAAAATGCAACAATAAGCCCGCAAAGCTGTTGTTGTTCAATCCTGACGGATGACAGCTGAGCGGAATCCCAGAAAATAAACTATGGAACTGTGACCAATGAGAGGACAGTTTACTGGCGTGTGACTTGCATTAACACATTTGGTCTGTTTGGAAAATTGCTATGTGAAAACGAACCACACCAAGAATAGAAAGCAACATTGTAATAATTTGAATCCCTTTTTCGGAATAAAGCAATCAATCTACAGGTGTGAAAGCACCCTAAGACTCTTTCGCTCTGTATCTTTCTTTGCGTGTGTGAGACAAAGTGACGACTAGTCGTGTGCTGTCACACTAGAGTTTACGGTTCATTAAATACAGGTACGCTGTGCATCTATTCAGATGAATTAAAAAATAAAATTATCATAATATTATAATTATAGTAATGTCGCATTTTATTGTCAGTAATGGTAACGGCGTTGTAACGGGGGAAACAGTAATTCATTTGATTACTCGTTACTGCAAAAAAATAATGCATTTAGTAACGCTGTTTATTTATAATGCTGTTATTCCCATCACTGTTGACAACTAACTTCGCCCAGAATCATCGGTGACACTTTAGAATAGGGAACATTTATTCACTAGTAACTACGATTTTTCCCTCAGTAAATTCCTTATTTGCTGCTTATTGATAGTTAGTAAGGTAGTTGTTAAGTTTCGGTATTGGGTAGGATTAGGGATGTAGAATAAGGTCATGCAGAATAAGGCAATAATATGTGCTTAATTAGTACTAATAAATGGCTAATATTGTAATAATATGCATGCTAATAAGCAACTAGTTAAGAAACCGTAAAATAAAGTGTTACCAAATCGTCTAGTTTGGACCAAACAAAATAATAAAATAAGTCACTTTATATATGTACTCTAAAAATTGGGTTAAAAACAAGTTGGCTTAAATATGGCCAAACCTGGATTATGTACTCATGTTTCTATCAATTTTGTTTATATCTAAAAACATATGATTTCCATAGACTAACATAAGGAAACAGAAAAGGCCTGTGTGGTAGTAGAAGATGGCTACAGTTTCTAAGGTAGATTGGGGTTTGTGTGCTCTCATCTGAAATATGCTCATTCTGATGTGAGTTGAAGCAGCATCTCTAATTGAATTTTAATTGTTTTAATTGCTGACACATATAAACTAAACGCAATGACTCAGAAGGGTTAATGCATTGGAGGGGTGATTTGAGATGTGAGATCTAAAAATAGACAAAAAAGCTGTTCCTGCAAGTGTGAAAAATTCTCTGCAGCACTAAAGTCTCATTACTGTCCTCTCATAAGTGCTACAATCAGTAAACAGCATGAGTGCTTCCCTATATTTTCCCTGGCCAAACAAAATCACACGCTTTCTGCTGTAGCTGAATGTCACTGTTGTAAATGTAGCGCCGTGGCTCCTCACCACACACACATGACTTTAGAAAGCTGCTTTAGCTTCTTTAAGCTTTTGGTCGCTCTCAGCTTTCCCTGCATGCTTCATTTCGTTCTACAAGTGCAAACAGCCTCAAAGAGCCATGAAGCTCATCTTCAGGAGATTTTCCACATGGAGGACTCATGGGTAATAGAGAAACTGTCATGGAAGACAAAGAATCTGAGGCCCACATTGCTAGACGCAATGAAGTGTCTCAAGCTAAAGGAAAATTATGGAGGGCATTTAGTTGTTACTAATGAGAGATGCTGGAGAGCATTTGCATTGTGAGAGCAAAATGCCAGGAGATAAGATGGAGATAAAGATTGAGCCAAAATGACTCAGTTTCTGTTGCCTCATTTCTCAAGTAACAGATGGAAGAGGACAAAACAATTAGAAATTCTCAGCTGTGTTTAATGACATTTGGCTGTGCTAAATAACCAGACTTTATAAAAAATAATTAGGCTTTAATGAAGGCTCCAGATCAGTATGCAAATGTTTATTCAGGGATGCAAACTTGTCACTTTTTGCAAATTCACTGTTTTAAATCCAAAATAGGTGATTCGCATGGATCTGATGAGTTGTAAAATCGATTGGGGATCTTTTTCAAGGTACCAGTACCAACTCAGTTCTGTACCCGGTCAAAGAGGACTGCTTTTAGACGCTCGTGTGTATTTGTATGTGTGCTCTGGTTTCTAATGACAAAGACAAATCTTTATATTTACAGTGTGTTTTTGCAGTGAGTATAGTAGCCAATCACAGGCATCTCACATGAAAGCAAAGGCCAATCAGAGGAGTTTACTATAGGATAGTCAGAATCCACTCAGTATTCTCACAACACTGAACAAGCTTGTGTTCGCAGGTTCACGGAGTTCTGCACACTTGCAAATCCTCTCATTATAACAGCAAAGTGTAGCTGCTTAAATTCATTGCGCAGCAGAGTATGTGAGCGGCAACAATTTCCCCTCTGCACTCCAAGCATATAATAATCACTCCGCTCCAGCTCCGCTCCAGGTTCACCATTTTCTGCTCCTCGTTCCACTCCTGATCAAAAACACTGCTCCTCCTTCGCTCCATGATAAAATTTGTGGCTGAAGTATTTCAGCATGTTTTGAAATACCACAAAATTCTGTTCAGAGATTATAATAAACCAAAAGTAAATACACAATACTAGAATAATAGTTTGAAAGTTGTTTACTGAAACACTACAAGCCCAAGTCTATATTAAAGGAGACCTATTATGCCCCTTTTTACAATATGTAATATAAGTCTCAGGTGTCCCCAGAATGTGTCTGTGAAGTATCAGCTCAAAATACCCCACAGATCATTTTGAAAATGCCTATTTTGAATAGAAGCAGATACACACTGTTTTCGTGCATGTCTCTTTAAATGCAAATGAGCTGCAGCTCCCCGCCCCCTTTTCCAGAATATTGCTGTGCCTTTACAGCTCCTACCTCAAATACTGTGCTAAAAAACATCTGTTTGGTTTTGATGATTAAATCTGTTATGCTGAAATCAATTTTAAACCCATATCTGTGTACACTTAAAATTATATGGCTTTAAAACGTATTATATTATACAATATTTATTATAACAAAACCCCATAATATCATATAAGATCCACTTACCACGTCACTGGCGGAACGAAATCTGACACTCATTTTTTTTTTTTCATAGGCTTGCAGAAAAGGCTTACCAAAACAATGAAAAAGTTACTTGGTTGTTACTTGGTTCTAAAATTTACCCGACCTAAATATTTACCAAAATATTGATGTTACGTGAAAATAGATACAATAATAATTAGCACCACAGAATTACAGAACAACCATAAAATATTTAAGTGAAACTAATTTTTGTGTCATAACAGGAGCTTTCATGTGAGTGAGCTCAGTCAGTCGCACTACAAAGTGAGCGCTCTTTGCTTGCTTTGTCACTTTTCCACCCCTGATGAGTTAGCATCTCTGTTTATTAAATCAAAAAACAATCTAAATCCATATTAAAAACCCAGTTGATGAATGAGCAAAGGCTCAGAGAGGGACACTAGAAAGGCAACTCAGAACTGCATTTCCATCATGATGACTCTCGGAGTAAGTTTTAGTATGTTAATAGATGTGTTAATGTATTTGGTCTTGGCAAACAAGATCTGCTACACATGCTGCTGATGATGCAGAGCATATACAGAGACTTGATTATTTTATTTTTTATTAAATGTAATCCAGTTGAGTGATTCAGTGCTTGTTTTGCTTATGTTGTGAAGTCTAAGGAAATTACTCATGGATGAGCTGCACTGTGACTATACTTTATGAAATATTCACAGCACCCGTCCCTCCATTACGACTTGGACCAATAATTTGGTTTAGGAGGTGGTGGTTCTGTTAAATGACTTTAAATGCTGTGCACTGAATCAGTGTCTGTGATTGAGGCAGGGTCAAAGATTTCACTCTGAATTAATTGTGAGAAACAGAGTGACCTTCCCGTGAACCACTCAAGCTCAATCCTCTCCAACATCAAGGGAACTGTTGGCACCCTACCTGTGTTTTTATGTCCATCAAGAACATGCAGTACATGTAGTTCAGTACTTTTTCTTATACTTCAGGCAGTGAGTGTACATATAATAAGGGTTCACAAAATCTCTTTTGCAACAAAAACATCAAAGCATTAAAAATAGTATGTTTTTCTGACGTAACTAGCAGTTTAAATTACCAAGTCAAGTAAAGAGTATCCTTGAGCCAAGATGAAACTGCTCCCGGTCCTACTGATTCCTGTTCAACCATATGTCAAATAAACCCTGTCAGCACCCCCCAAAAACACAATGTTATGGATGAATCATAGATTAATCAGGTTTTGCCCCTTCAGATCATTAAACCTTCCAAATCACTAGCTGATTTTCTTTTTGTGGAGAACTACATGAATCAGACCTTGACATACTGATTATAGGTAAGAATTCATGTGTGAGATCATTGCAAGACTGCTTGTTACAAATTCTAGCTGCTATGAATTTATGCCATAGGAGTAATAAGCCAATGTGCCTTCTATGATCTGAGCCTTCATCAGCAAGATACTGAGGGATGATATGATGACGTACAATCGTGGCCAAAAATATCGGCACCTTTGTTATTCTATAAGAAATTGCAACACTTTTCTCAGAAAATTGTTCCAGTTGCAGATGTTTTGGTATTCACGTGCTTATTGTTTTTGTTTGCACTGCAACAACACAAAACACAGAGAAGAAAAGTCAAAATTTCACACAGAACTCAAAAATGGACTGGACAAAATTATTGCCACCTTGTCAAAATTGTAAGAAATAATTGCTTTTCAAGCATGTGATGCTCCTGTAATTTGTATTTAGACACACCTGTGGCAAGTAACAGGTGTGGGCAATATAGTAATCACACTTGCAACCAGTTAAAATGGAGAAAAGTTGACTCAACCTTTCTGTTGTGTATCACACTGAGCATGGAGAAAAGAAAGAAGTGTAAAGAGTTGTCTATGGATTTGAGAGAAAAAAATGGTTGAAAAACATGGACAAGCTCAAATCTACAAGTCCATCTCCAGAGATCTTAATGTTCCTGTGTCCACTGTGCGCAATATCATCAAGAGGTTTACAGCCCATGGCACTGTAGCTAACCTCCCTGGATGTGGATGGAAGAGCAAAATAAATGAAAAATCACAACAAAGGATTGGGAACAAATCAAATTCAAGCTGATCTGCAGACACAGGGTACAACAGTGTCAGCTGTCACCATCTGAATGAAAAGCTAGTCTGAGGACACCACTGCTGACACAAAGGCATAAAAAAGCAAGACTGGAGTTTGCCAAAACGTATGTGACAAAACCACAATCCTTCTGGGAGAACGTACTGTGAACAGATGAGACAAAAGTAAAGCTTTTTGGTAAAGGACATCATGGCACTGTTTACAGGAAAAGAAATGAGGCCTTCAAAGAAAACACAGTCCCTACAGTCAAACAGGGTGGAGGTTCAATGATGTTTTGGGGTTGCTTTGCTGCTTCTGGCACTGGATGCCTTGACTGTGTGAACAGTATCATGAAATCTGATGATTACCAAAGAATTTTGGGGCACAACGTAGTGGCCAGTGTCAGAAAGCTGTTGTTTGGCAGTGACTCTAGAAAAATAAATTGTAATCCAAATCTATGAGGACTGCAGTCATGCGTCAGGATGGAGGATGAAGCAACGGATGAATGGAGGGGCAATACTGATGCATCCACTCACTTTCCTGCTATAAAGCAATCCATATATTTCACTAATATCCACACACACAGCATTCGCTTTCCTGTGAATTTGTCTCCATGTCTATGAGTATGTGTGTATTAAAGAGTCAATATGTGTTTTTAAAAAACACACATCATTTAGCCAGGAGAAAGATTAATTACATCAAATGATTCCTTCGACCCTGAATTAATAGTCACCATATGGGAAGAAAATTCTGTTGGCTCATTGGCAAAAAGTTAACTAATAGCCATTGGGGATGCAGCAGCAAAAGCCAGCTGAACCTAGTTATCTTAAAATCACATTTAGCTGAATTCATTTTCTTAAAGCATGTTTTTGGTTTTATTGTGCATATATATATATATATATTTGTCATCATGTACTCTCATGTTATTCCAACACATGTTTGCATTACTCTCCTGCAATGTATCATCTACAACTGTAAAAAAAAAAAATAAATAAATAAAAAAAATGTTTGCGTATATAAGGAATGCCAGTGGGGTTCAATGATGTTTGGACCTTTTCTTCTTCTTCTTCTATACAAGCAGAGACCTGTCAGGCCTGCACTGCCATTGTGCAAGTAAATACCATTCATATTTTAAAACTGCTTTACTTTATGTCTGATGATCTGGACTGAAGCAGGATTAATCTTGTACAGTGTGTTCTGTGCAGGACGGCATTAAGTCTATAACAGAAGGCTGACAATCAGTCTTTGTGATGCACCTGCAGCTATATACATTTATAACACTGAAAAAGGATGGAGCAAAAGTGAGAGCAAGAGCAGGAAGAATGAATGAAAGTGATAGAGCATGAGACAAGGGTGCAGGTTTGGTTTTAACATTGATTTTCAATCAAATTATATTTGTCAATCACATTTTGTACACTAAATAACACATTCAACAAATACACTGAAAAAATAAAAAGGAAAAATCTAGTTTAAATTGTGTGCCATGAAATGTCATTATTAACTTTAAATGTAATTATTAACTACATTAGTCTGCTATCAATAGCTTGAAACTCTGTTACTAGGTCTGAAATGATGTTTTGGAATTAGCAACAGAGGTGTTCGATGAGATGCGTAAGCAATTAATCCTACACTCGAGAGCATTTTAAGGACAAAAACCTGACAAATTTCTTGAAATACAACATCTAAACAATAATAAAGGTGTGGTTACTATAGTAGCCTATAAGCAGAATAGTTGTCCCCAGTCCGTTGAATTATTAGATAATAATGTACACCCGAGGTGTAATGGCCACTCCGCTTTGTGGCCACATCACCACCTCGGGTGTGCTTTATATCCTAATAATTCAATGGCCCGTCGTCAGTTATTCCTTACTGCGCTCATGTCCTACTCTCCCTCCTATGAGACTCTCGGGATGCTGAGGAAGAAAAAAAAGTGAAATCCTTATAAAGTAGCTTTTCCTTCTGTGGCAGTCAGCTGAATGACTTTACCTTGGTTTGGTTTGGCTTGGCTTTATTTTGCTCATATAAGAAGGAAAATTGGAATTCAAGTCAGCCACAGACAGGAAGGCTGAACCAGAGAAGATCTGCACACACTTGAGAAGCACTGTGATACACCACTATCACCTTTACCTCTGTAGCACAGGAGAAAGAGTCTGCCTCATATTTTATTGCCCACAGACACTCAAGTTCTTTAATAACAATACTTCATCTTCATGAAGAACTATGATGGGCATTTAATACTGAAGCGTCACATGCATTCTGAATGAACAAAATTGCATGGCCCTCTTAATCAACTGTATGAACATTCGAGATTTTTTGACTAATGACAAGTTTTGTTAGTCCAAGTTGTTTGTTTTGACAGGGTTACATCAATCAAAAGTCTATTTTTTTCATTTACTAAATTGTTATAATAAACGATTTGTAGATCAGTATCTCCCTTTTTAATATTGGTGCATTTAACTAGACTTCACTGTGTCATAGTTCTTGTTTGAAAAGAAAATTATATTTAAGCCATTTCAGAGCAATGCTGTTTTAGTATTTTAATTTTAGTTGAAGTTTTAGTAATTGTTATGTGCTCTTGTAATTTTTTTTAGTAATTGTTATGGGTTGTTCCTAATGTTTAGATTATTTTAAGTAATGAAATAATTTATGCAACATTATATTTATTTATTTATTTATTTTTCAGTCCTGTCTGTTGTTCCCCTGTCTTGTGTTTTAGGACTCTCGTTTTGTAATGTTTTTGCTCCCATTGTTTCTGTGTTAACTTACTTACTGTTCAGTTCCTGTTTTCCGGTTGTGGCAGAGATTGTCTTACTATAGGGAGATGAGAGGGTCTGTATTACTTACTATTGGAGAAAGCAGCAGCTAACTTGGATCATGTGTCCCTTAATAGCCAATCACATTACAGCCCTGACGTTATTGAATTTCAGTCATTGAATTTGTGCGAGTTTACGTCGGGTTGCCGTTTACGGATGCCATAGGAATGAATAAGAAGTGCCATAAGCTGAATCCCACCTGTCACAAAAAGACTTCTCTTAATAAAGTGTAAAGTGGTAAACTCTAAAAATAGTTCAATCCAAAAGTACTGTTTAGTGTAAAACATGTTTAGCAGATAGGCTGTTGATTCATTAAATGATAAGCCATTTTCTCTAAAAAGCTGTTTATTCAGCGTAGTGGAGCTTCTCTTCCATTGGCATCCATTCAAAGAAAACAGCCTCTGGTCTGCTTTCCCATGTACTGCCAGACCGGAAGCGTTAGCTTTAGCTGTTACGCTTAGCTGTTACTTCAGCTAATGGTTACAGGCTTGCCATCTAGTGGCTTTGGTGGTGGCTAGAAGGGATACAGCTATGGCCAGAAGTGACACAAAATCTCACCATAAAGTAACAATAAATTAAATTTGCTATCTATCAGATTGTGTTTTATTAACATGTACACCAGTGATCCTCAAATCTGGCCCACGAGATCCACGTTCCTCTTCCCTGCAGACTTTAGCTCTAACCCTAATCAAACACTGAGCATGCTCATCAATGACATTAGAAAATCACAGATAGATGAGTTTGATCAGGGTTGGAGCTAAACTCTGAGGTGCATTGGCCCACCAGGGCAAGATTTGAGGAACTCTGATCTACATCTTCCCCAAGCCTAAATCTACCCATAGAATTATGCAAATACAGTAATTAATTGTTATTCAGTGTGAAAAAATAACACAAAATTGATGTGCACATGCCCAATAAGCACTAGTAGGATTATCTGGCTGTAGCTGTATCCCTTCTAACCGCAACCCTGTTTGCCCTATTTTCATAGTTTGTCTTGGTTCCTCTTGTTTGCTGAAAAGCTGCCCTTGTTTGTTACCATGTCATCTAATCACCCACACCTGTCCCTTGTCAGTCCCTGGTGAACTGCATATATACCCCAGTGTTTCGCTGTTGTTTGTGTGGTGTTGTCCCTTGTGGCTGTATTTGTCTGTGTTCTCACTTCTGCTCCTTTGTGTTCTGCTTTGCTCCTTATTTCTGAACTGTTGTATTAATATACATATGCATATGCATTGATATGTTAAACAACTGCAACTAGATCCTATTCTCCCTCATTTTTTCTCCCTCAAGTTTTAGTGTTACGGTTGCTTCTTGCATGTTTTGTGGCACCTTCATAGTGAAATGTCCAGCAAGTGGTATTAAAGTTTTATCCAAAAGTGAGAATCAGGCAATGTTTTATTACGCTGGTTGTTGCATATATCATGCCATCCAGAAATGAGTGTCCATTTGGTAGGATATACAGGTAATTCTCAATCACATTTGATAGTAGTAATGTATCACCTACGCTAAACCCGACCTTAAACCTAACCGATATCATTAACACAAGCAAATGAGATGAAACAACAAATCTAAGATTTAAAAACAATTATAATAATAATTGTTAACGCAGACATGGCATTTTAACTGTATTGTGAATCGTATTTCACTACATCAGAAAGAAGCTGGAGCTGGTTACTTAATGCAAACGTTGACTGTGGTACAAGTATTTGAGATCCTAACAGTATTGTGCAAAAAACTGCACAAAAGTCAGTCATTATTTATCTAAAATTTGCCTTTATAGTCAGAATTTTATGTGAAAATGAATGAACAATAGTGTTTTATTGCTGCTAGTTTTATTTCCAGCTGGAAACTGCAGTGAATTGTATGTGTAGTTACGTTTTTGGAGTTTTGCAAAAAGATAGATGCATGTTTTTCCACTGAGCCTGGGTTGTCTTCATCACTATAGAGCTATAACATTACAGAGATCAGGAAAGAATCTAGCTTTCCCGGGCAAACACTGAGTAAACATCTGCAATGAACCTCCCAAGGCCATTTGTTGGTGAATCAATTCCCTTCACCTGCCTCTGTGTTGAATGGGATTTGCTTTGGCATCCAATCAGCTGATTAAAAGCATCGACTGGGCTGTCAGGCGCTCAGAGAGATAGCAGACATCTGCCATATGTCTGGAGATGCATGTCCATGCCTTTGAAGATGCCCAGGATAAAAACAGCAGGAAATTCACAGAGCCAAACATGCATTCTTATTTGAATCTGAATAACAGCCAGGAATTTAAATGTATTAAATCATTTGAAATTGTTCATATTTCCTGCTGTTGGTGGGTTTTATAGTTTAAAGTTCAAGAAAAGTTGCTGGTTGGATCCCAGGAAGAATTGAGCCATAATCTATTACCATTGACTGACAGGAATGTTACGCATTAATGGCCAACATGCTGTTGATTTTAGAAGATGTCTTATTTGGCAAAAGTGGGAATCCTAAAAGTAATCCACAGATCACATGAAAACAATATCTACGTAATGACTGTCTAGCAATGAAATAACAAATATTCACGATGAAATGACTAAGTGGGATTGTCCTATGACATCACTGTGGGCAAACACCCTTGTACACTAAGTCCAGAATCTCGCCTGACAGCACATTCAGTCAAAAAAGGTGAAGTGGAACCAAAACCGCCTGTTTCATTTCACTATTTGTATGCTCTCACAACAGAATTAACTACTAGAGGCAAACTAGAGGCAAAACTTTGTTAGAATGCTTTTTTTTGTTCGAACAAATGCGCTTTTTATTAACACCTATCGAAGGCATGATTCAAACCTTAGGGTTGCTACAACTCACAACCACTACAGAACTCACCTTATGTGCTGTGAGTATATTGGACATTTTGACACAGAGCCTAGATTATTCTAGACTATTCGTTGTTATTTATTTATTTTTTTTGTTTGTTTGTTTGTTTGTTTGTTTGTTTTTTTAATAGACTGCATTTAATGTTATACTGATGGTGCTGGTGGTGCTTAGATGCTGGTATGTGAACATTTGGAGAACGGAAAACACTTAAGAATTCACTCAACCACGCAGTTCAGACCTAAAGACTCTGAAGCAGAGACTGTCAGAACTTTTAAAACTGCAAATGCTTACAGGCAAAGTCACTGCCTGCTCTTTATGTGAAACTTTTACTCAGACTTTACTCACTGCACCTGACACCAACCTGAAACGTGCAATTGTTAGCATTATTTGAGAAATAGAAATAATATTTATTATGCTTATACAGTGCATACATAATTATTCACCATGTTCATAATCTATTACACATGCTGATTTGAAATATTGTTATGTGAGTTTGTTGAGATTTGAGATTTTGAGAAACTACTGCCTGAGAGCATTTCCAAGATGGTCACGAGTGAACTCACTTGCCTCAAACAGGATTTGAGTCATTATTCTCTGATAAACCTCCCTTCCAGTGAACTGTTAATCATTAAGTTGCAAATGTCAATGGGGATTCATTCATGAATCAAAATGATTCATTCTGACCAGATTTGTGAACTTGATTAATTCATTCACTGATAAGATCCAACTCAGGAGAACGATTCATTAAGAAGTTGCTACTTCTCTCATGAATTCTCATAAGCCTGCTGATGAGTGGGATGAATGTCAAGATCTTCAGTGACTTATGGTCTTCTCCTTACACAAAGTTGTTCTATGGCTTTAGAAGACTTGAAAAATAGCCATACTAGTCATATGGGCCATTTTTATGATACTTTTATGGTGCGTATTTGTAATTTTGGCAGTAACCTCAGTCACTTTCATTGTATTAAAAAGAGAGCTCAGGATATTCTTCAGAAATTAATTTAATTAAAAAATGACATAATGCTTCATTATGAGGTGAATTAGCCATTTAAATATTCTCCACATTCTCAGCAGTATGAATGAGAGATTTCACGAAGCACCTTCATCATTTTATAGCTCTAGAGAAGAAATCTCGTCCACGAAGAATAAAAGAACTGATCTGTGTGATAGATGCCATGACTCAGCTACAATTTAATTCAGCATGGCAACTCACAGATGCCACTGTGTGTTAGTGTTTATCACACCTCATGCCTGTGTGATTCATCATTTGTCCACACTTGTCCATAATCATTCTCCCGACGCATGAAGCAGAACATTCTTGTACCAAGTTCCCATGCTGCCTCCTTGCGGGATAATGAAGAGACTCCTTCTATGTAAAGGCCAAACACAAGCTTATATTCTGCCATATCCAAGAAGCTTGTATAATAAGAGTAAAATATGTTGCACCTGCTCTGTATTAACACAATAAAGTCATCATGAAGAGGTCCACCATTCGGGACACCCACAGACATAATGGCAAGAGCTTTCTCAAAATGGCAAGCTTTAATCTGATTGGTTCCCTTAATGAATTTTCCCCAGAGTCCAAAATGTTCTCACTCCCAGTTTATTACATGTGGATGCTTGATGAAAGTATTTCATTACTCTACCTGATCTCATGACAAAAACATATCTGGGAACTTTTTTGCAAGATGCAAAATACTTACCAATTAGTACATATCACTGCAGTTTCCAACAGAAATGAACACTAGAGCCATTGAAATACCGAGCACTTTTAAATGTTTTGTAAACAGTTATGATTACAGCTCACTATGTTTTGCTTTCCAGTGTTGTGCTGAATTCTGACCCCTGCCACCCTAGTATTGGTATGTTTAAGTGTGGGGGAGTGGTTAGGATTAGGGGTGGGGTTCGGATTAGGCAATCGTGTAACGATTTCAATGAGATGGGGTAATAATTTGGCAGGGGGTTGAAAATGGGCACAACACCAAACCTAACAAGCTTGCTCAGCTGGCAAGGAATTGGATGCAGAATCCTTGGGTACGAATCCCATGAAAAACATGGCTCATGATTAAAGAGCTGAAAGATGAGAGATTGAAAAACAAGTTAAAATGGCTTGCAATTGCATTTTTACAGTCACTTTTGTTCATAATATCAGGTAGGTTTAGGTGTAGTGCAACTTGTACGTTATTTTAAAACGTCACAGAGCATTAGAGTTATAGCACCACTCAATGTACGTTTCAAGTCAGAACTGTGGTGACGCTTCACCTGTCATATAAAACACACCATATGTATTTTCATCTTTTTTTTTCTGGGGACACTCTTTTAGTGCCACTCAGTAGATATTTTACATCAAATATGTCATGAAGCTTATATGGTGCTATGTATTTTGTATCTTGCGAAAAAGTTCTCACAGGTACTTTTTGGTCATGTGATCAGGTTGCCATAAACCTACCCATTTGACAATACAAAACAAAGAATATAACAAACATTTACAACTACAGTCACAGAATCACTGTTTCCAGCCGTAATGCTCAAATCACAAACACATTTGGAAACTGACTATGAAATGTCATTTGCTCTTGTGTATCTCATGGATGTGTTAATGGAGCGTGATCATTTTCAACAAATAAAATGTTAAGTTTCACTCTGTTATAGACATAACGGTATTTTATGGCCAACCTGATCTCATAACGAAAACGTACCTGTGGGAACTTTTTCATGAGATGCGAAATACATACCAATAAGTATATATGACTACCTACCAATACCCTCCCACCCCTTCCCCAGCTATAACTCTAATGCTCTGCACCTTGCCATCTGCACTACACTTAAACCTACCCAATAGTATGAACAAAACTGAATGTGATGTAAAAAACGCAATCGCAAGCATGCCATTTTAGCTTGTTTTCTGTCATCTTTCAGCTCTTTCATTGTGAGTCATGTTTTTCACAGGATTCATACACAAGGATCCCGCATCCTAAGTCCAATTCCGTGTGGGATGAGCTACCGAGCGAGCTTGTTAAGTCTGGTGTTGTGTCCATTTTAGACCCCCTGCCAAATTATTACCCCATCTCATTGAAATCACTATATGATTGATCCTAACCATTTCCCCACACCTAACCCTAAACCTACCAATACTAGGGGGGTAATAACCTGATGGGGGTCAACACCGAAAGCTGAAACATAGTGAGCTGTAATCATAACTGTTTACAAAAACATTTACAAGTGCTCACTATTTTACCACCTCTAGTGTTCATTTCTGTTGGAAACTGCAGTGATATGTAGTTATTGGTATGTATTTCGCGTCTTGCGAAAAAGTTCCCACAAGTAAGTTTCATCATGAGATCAAGTAGCATATAGCTGTAGAACAGTTGGAATACAACGAGTTGTTTGTAATACTTTTATACTGTTTTCTGGTCAGTTTTTGCGATAAATATCCATGAATGTACTTTGGAGTTAAAATGTATACTTTTACAAATGCATGCAAAGAGTTCAGGGTGTCTGGATCTGATCCGTAAGGCAAACTTTTGAAAGTAATATAGAACACTGCGTGTTGAAAAAATATTCTAAAGGGGTACCCAGTGTGTCGAAAAGTACTGCCAAGGGTTACTGACAAAACATCCATATGTGATGAGCTGAGAATGAGAATGTGTTGAAGAGTCAGGGTGCACAGGTACTTTCTGGACAACTAGAAAACAAAGTCCTGTTTGCAAAATCTCTGTCTGGTATTCTGTGTTCTATTCGATGTTGGATGTACCTCTGACCTCTCACTATTGCATTCTTAAAAGCTTCCTGTTTTTGTCAGTAAGTGAAAAGGGACAAATAAAGATGTGATTACATTAGCACAAAAGAGGTCCATTAATAATGCAGCAATTCACAGAGTGCTGCTCACACAGAGGTCACTTTCAAAACAAGCAGCTCTCTGTTGGTCACACGGCAAATTTCCGTGACCCACTTGAACGTGATGTAAAATCTGCGTGGGGGAATTTTCCGCCCTTGAGTGAAATTTCCAGATCATGCCAATTCCTATTGAAATGACTGGGTTCTGAACATCAAATTTTGCCAATCAAATGTAAATGAGACTGCATGGTCAATCTGAGTTTGGCCAACAAATCCATTACAAATGAAATCACTTGAACAAATTTTACAACATAATTGTGATTCTGAACACATATATAGAAATGTCTCGTTCTGGTCATAGATGATCATCCAGCCTGGTCATAGCTGATTTAGCAGACAGGTTTTGCAATCTTTTTCAATTGGTCAGGCTGCCCTTATTAAAAAAAGAAGTTTCTCCAAGTGTACTATTAGTATACTTCTTTTAAACTAAAAATAGGAAAGTATACTTTCAGTCTGTGTTTTATGTACTTCGCAGATATGTGCATTATATATTTTTTTTAGAAATATACTTAAAATGACATTTAAGTGTACTTGATTTATACTTAGAAATCCTTAGAAAAAGTCTAAGTATATTTGAGCTGCGCTTGTGCTCTAAGAATCTGTCTTCATTATTATACGCTAAGGGAGCTATTGCTCATCTTCTGCACACAATTTACAAAACACAAGTGAAGAAGAAACTGAAACAACAGCTGCTTCAATCGTCAGACATAAAACAGCATCAAAACCATAGATATGTAAAACTGTGTAACGTTATGGAATGAAATGTCCACCTATGAAAAGGTAATAATGACTGTCAAGCTTTGGGGTGTTGATCAACTTCATCTACATTTTGATTATCATGAATAGTCTTTGTGTGTGTGTGTGTGTGTGTGTGTGTGTGTTTTGTTCAAAATGTTGTTTGTTTGTTTGTTAGTTTGTTTTATTTATGCAACTTACCCACATTCAAATGTTTATAAAAAAAGGAATGCATGAAGCTAGAATGAAATGTTTTTGTTTACAAGCAGATACCCTGATCTTTCTTTCGATGTTTTGTACGTTCAGATATCCATATAACAAAATATATACAAATTAATACCTAAATAGGGACATTGTACTATACTTGAAGTATTATGTAAAGTTCACCTAAAGAAAACACTTAAAAAGTATACTTGCAGTATAAAACTTAACTAGTAGTTTACTGAGACTATACTTCAAGTATTTAATTAGTGAACTATCAGTATACCTATAAGTTCACTTTCAGTATACATGCAGTACAAACTAAAAACATAGATGTAAACAAGTTGTGTACTCAAAGTTTAGTTCTGTTATACTTAAAGTATACTTAAAAGTATTTTATATACTAGAAAGAGGGCCAATTTAGTCCCAAGGAGTATTGAAATAGTACATTTAAAGTATACTACTAGTACACTGATATTTGTATACTTACTACATAAGTATACTTAATGAAATAAACCTGAAGGACACTTCTTTTTGGCAAGGGTGGTCTTAACTGGTCAGGCTGGGAGACCAGCATAGGCTGGTTAGTCAAAAATCTGGCTATATGAGACTGGCCATGTAGAAATACCTCTGCAAACCTAATTTATGACAGCTGGCCTTTTACCTGACTCACTGCATGCTTCGAAGCAGTTTGCTTACTAATCAAGAGCAGGGGAATAAACCAAATGAAACTTTTTTTTGCAAAAACAGCGCACTCTAATATTAAAAGCCCTCGGAGGAAAAGCACTCCTTTGGAAAAGAGAGAGCTGAGAACCACTTTTCCAATTAAAGGCCATGAATGAAATCTGCGGCAGCGCTCATTTGAAAGGCTTGATCTATGAGAGCCGTCTATAGCCGGGGGCAGACGCCGTGACTCACTGCAGTCCAGCAACCCGCTCTGGAAGTCTGAAATCAAACCTCACCAACTGTGTCATCTTCCTCTGTCACATATTACAATGTTTATGAATACAATAAATAAAGGGACTAAGAAGTAGCCTGTGGGCAGGTGAAACAATTGTCGCTGAAATATCATTTATATACCCCATATTGCCACACTAAATGTTTCATTAAGCTTCATATGCTAAATTGTTCATAAAAATTTGATTTTAGGCTCATGGCTTTTATTTTTAAGATAGCTTGTCTCCCCTCCTGGTAATAATCATATTTATTGAAAGTGTGATGAGTGCGCCTTTCTTTAAACAGGTCATGAACTGCATTCATTAAATATATTTTGTAATGTTCCCTGAGGTCCACTTATTAATTTTTATATCAAAATCTGTCATAATTTAGAAATAGACAGGCATTTTAAAAACACTTTCTGCTATAATCGGGTAACTTCTTTGCAAATGAAGTAAGTGTCACATGTGTGGAACTGTTGAAAATATCATGGAGAGTGTGAATTACAGTGTTATGTTTACGGTAAGCCAACTGCATCAAATATTTCTTTTAACAGCTTGTTTTTTGCAACATTGTAGCCATTGAATGCTCTTACAAATACTTTCATTATCACCAATACCAGTGTAAATTCATCATTCAGTGAAATTCATTAACCATTTCAACAAGAGTTTTGTCAAGAGAGCAGAACTGACGCTGAACTGATGTGATTGACAACTCCAGTGATTATAAAAAGAGCATTCTTTGATTCAATCACATTTTGAATATCTTTTTTTTTTCATAGCCATAACTAAGGAAAAGAAAATCAGCGACTGCTTTGACTTAAGTACCTGCCTAGCAACTACCCAGAACACTCTAGCTTTGTGGATGTGATGTTTCAATGGGTAAGAACCACTTACAGTTTCTTCTGTCTCGTTTTCTTCAGAAAATGTAAGGTCTTTTCCATTTGGGCTTCTGTATCATTACAGGATGTTTGCAACAATCACATTTCTTGTAATGAATCTTTTCATGTTAAATAATAACACACAGTCATATTAATTCTTCATAGAGGCATTAAAAAGCCCAATTAATGGGGGATTGTAAGTACTTTGTGATTAACTCCAAGAATTAATAAAGGCACTGTCACATTAAAGCTTGGCTGACCCCATTAGACTCTTCCTAACAGAGGAGCATTAGGCCTGAGACACGCTGAGCTATTGAGATAAATGAACCTCAAAGAGCAGAGACGAGACAAGACGACTGCTCTGTGTTTGGCTGAAATCATGCTGAATGTCATTTCGTCTGTGTGTCATTGTGTTTCTGCTCTTGCCGATCAAATGCAGAGATGTCACTCTACTGTTCTAGCTACTGTTTAATTAAACAATAAAAAAAGATTAAAGATGCTACATACATCTTGTGTAAACATCAGCTTGTAAAATGTAAAATTATTCCTTAATTTAGATAATGGCCAAAAAAGTACCTTGGAGATGTAATGATGCTGTGATCAAGTCAGATGATATCACCATGAATCAAACTGTGTATATATATATATATTAATTACTGAATATGTATAGTATATGGAATGAAAGTCTGAATATATAAAAAAAATATTTCAAAAGGTTGTTTCAACTTAACATAATTTGTTAAAATCATAAATGTTTGTGTTGTTTGGAGTATGACCAGCTGCTGCTGCAAAAAAGTCTTCAACAAAGTTCAACAAAGTATTGGAAAATATATTTTAAGGGTAAGTCCTATAACAGATCAAATAAAATTCCATTCAGACTGTGATGTGCAGAATAAGGTCAGTGCATCTTTCCTGTATTCAGTTTATAGCATGAATTATTCATTATGTTCATCTGCATAGCTTCTGTCTGTCAGTATACACACTTACTGTCTGTGTGTTTTCTTTGATTTGAGTCATTCTGTTGTGTATTTCCTTGCATGTTTTGGTTCATTATCTGTCTGAGTCACAAGTACATTAGTCTATTTTTATACAGTATATGTTTATCTGAATGACGCTAGTGTTCTTTAGTGAACCTGCTGTTGCAAAGTTTAATCCTAAAAGCTGAAAACAAGTTTTTTTTTTTTTACTGTTATCTGATGATATCCGTTTGAGAGGGCTTAGCATAGGTAAGTGCTTGGTTAAGTGATGAGCTTTGTGTAGGATTACCCAAAACAGATTATACTCTGAACACTGAAATACCTGTGTGGGCATGCAGCTCATGTGATTCAGAAAAGATCAAGTGTAGGTTTGGACTATACATAGTAAGACTATACTATAGTTCAGTGTTAGAATGTCAGTTTGGTCACACTTTAGTGAGGAACATTTCTCAATTAACTAAGGATTAACTATGACTTTTGCCTCAGTAAACACTTACTTCGTTGCTTTTTAATAGCTAGTAAGCTAGTTGTTAAGGATGGGTGTGGTGTAGAATTAAGGGATCCAACATATGGTCATGTAGAATACGGCATTAATACAGCACATGCTTTATAAATACTAAATAAACAGCCAATATTGCTAGTAATATGCATGCAAATAAACAACTAGTTAACAGTGAGAATTGCTTTCCTAAACTAAAGTGCTGTGGGGAGTGAACTACCCTAAAGGGCCACGCTTTATTTTAAGGTCCAGTTCTTGCTATTAACAAACAATTAACAAAGACATTTGCCTTAATAAAGTCCTAATTTGCTGCTTATTAATAGTTAGTAAGGTAGTTATTAAGTTTAGGTACTGTGTAGGATTAAGGATGTAGAATATAGTCATGCAGAACAGGTGCTTTATAAGTACTAATAAACAGCCATTATGTTAATAATAGGCATGCTAGTAGGTAACTTGTCACACACACCGGATCACGTGAGGTCACGAGGTCCCGGAAGTAATCTCCGTGGGTATATAAACAGGAAGTAAAGGTTGGTTGGCACCAGACATTGTGTTCATGCTGGACTCCGTTGAAGGTCGCCTTTTCTCTCCGTTCAACTCAACTCACGTGAGTACCGCTCTTCGGAGCTTTTTGTATATTTGTCTGTGTGCGTGTGAGAACGCGGATTTCCTGGTGGGAATCTCTACTCCTTTGCTGGAGAGTTCTCAGATCAATCGCGTGGTTAACCACATCCGCGTTCGAGCTCTCCGTCACGCAACACAGGGACCTTTCCTCGATCTTTCATTTCCTGTCTTGCCTCCGTGACAGAATGTCTGGTCCCGAGATGGTCCCGGCGGATTTGGAACAGCTGGTGGGAGTGATCCGGCAGCAGGCTGTGGAAATTATGAGTCTGCGGCAGGAGCTGGTGAATTTCCGGACGGAGATCACCGCGCTGCGCACCGAGACCGCAGATCTTCGGGCGGAGTGCGAGACCCTCTGTTCGGATCTCACCGCCCTGCAGGCGGACCATGATGACCTGGCCACTGCTCAGGCTCCTCCCACCGAACCAATCCGCCAACCTCCCCCTGCCAGTCATCCCAAGATATCGCTTCCAGACAAATGGGATGGGTGCGGAACCAAATGCAATGTTTTCCTCACTAATCTCAGTCTGGTTTTTGAGTTTCAGCCATCACGTTACCCCACTGACCGCAGCAGGATCGCTCTTCTCACCTCACTTCTCACGGGGCAGGCAGCCGAGTGGGCTACGGCGGTTCTGAAGGCCGACGGGGACATCGCTCATTCCTATCCTGCATTCACCACCGAACTCAGAACCGTCTTCCAACATCCTGAGAGCGAGGTGGAGGTCGACTCGCGTCTTTACCACCTCAAGCAAGGGAGTCACAGCGTCAGCAGATACACAACTGAATTCCGCACCCTTGCTGTACAAACAACCTGGTCGGACGCCGCTCTCCGCACAGCCTATTACGAAGGACTTTCCACCCGTCTCAAAGACGAATTGGCTGTGCGGGAGCTCCCTGACACCCTGGAGGGCATGATACAGCTGGCCCTCCGGGTAGATCAGCGGATGAATCACACCACTAAAACTGTTTTCCGTTCTTTCACAGGATCAACCAGCTATCAGAGGACTCCAGAACCATCTGCCTCCCATGCTGTCACTGCGTCTCCACCACCTCCACCAGTCGCCTCAGAAACCCACTCGACCGGAGCCGGGGAACCCATGCAAATAGGGCGCACCTCCCTGTCACCAGCAGAGAGGGCCCGACGCTACCGCGAGGGTCTTTGTGCCTATTGCGCCTCCCCGGACCACCACCGAGCTATCTGCCCTCTTCGGCCGGGAAACGGACAGACCAGGTGAAGAGGGGGAGGTCTTCATCTGGTCCCACTGTTGCGAAAACCTACCCTAAGTCCTTCGTTTCCCGGTTGCTGCTACAGGTATCAATCCTCATGGGCCACCAACGGATCGAGACCACCGCATTCGTTGATTCGGGTGCGGCTGGGAACTTCATCGATCAGGCTTACGCTGCCCAACTGGGGATTGTAACCGAGGTGTTATCCCAACCTTTGAACGTCATCGCCCTCGACGGTCGCCCCCTCAGCTTTAGTCCCATCACTCATCGCACTCAAGAATTAACCCTAATCATCGGTACACACTCTGAGAACATCCAACTCTATGTCACCAAGCTTCCTGCACCACCCATCATCCTTGGACACCCCTGGCTCATCACCCACGACCCTCTCATCTCCTGGACCTCCAACCGTATCATTCACTGGGGTGCGACCTGTCAGGAGCTCTGTCTCCGGGCCAAGGTTGGGACGTGTTCGGGGGAGTCCGAGGCCTCCGATGTCAACCTCGAAGCTATCCCCGTCCAGTACCGTGACCTGGCCGAGATTTTTAGCAAGCGTAGTGCGGCCTCCTCATCGCCCCTACGACCTTGCAATTGATCTCGTGCCGGGCGCGGTACCGCCCCGCGGCCACCTGTACTCCTTGTCGGCCAAAGAACAACTTGCGATGGAGGAGTACGTGGCGGAGGGTCTTCGCTCAGGTACCATCCGACTCTCCAGCTCACCCGCGGGGTTCTTCTTTGTCAAAAAAAAGGACGGGGGTCTCCGACCGTGCGTTGACTATCGGGGCCTCAACCAGATCACCGTGAAGAACCGTCATCCACTCCCTCTTACCAACACCGCCCTAGACGCCCTCTCTGGTGCCCACTTCTTCACGAAGTTGGATTTACGGAGCGCATACAACCTGGTAAGCATCAGGGAGGGTGATGAGTGGAAGACGGCATTCATAACCCCCACCGGTCACTATTATGCCCTTCGGCCTCTGTAACAGTCCAGCTGCTTTCCAACATTTCATCAATGACGTTCTCCGGGACATGCTGGGTAGATGGTGTTACGCCTACCTCGATGACATCCTGATTTATTCGAAGACCCAAGAGGAACATATCCAGCATGTCCGAGCAGTGCTACAGAGGTTGCTGGCCCACCAGTTGTACTGTAAGTTGGAGAAATGTGCTTTCCACCAGCACACCACCACATTCCTTGGTTTTGTCATCTCAGCTCAGGGTGTGGCCATGGATCCCCAGAAGCTGGAAGCTGTGCGTTCGTGGCCCCTACCCACATTGCTTAAACAGTTACAGCGATTTCTGGGGTTCGCCAACTTCTATAGGCGATTTATCCGGGGCTTCAGTTCCACTGCAGCGCCTCTCACTGCTCTCACTAAACCATCTCACGGAGACTTTCACCTCACCCCGGAAGCCACTCAAGCATTCAAGACACTCTGCCATCAGTTCACCACTGCACCTGTTCTCATCCATCCTGATCCGACCAAAGCCTTCGTTGTTGAGGTGGACGCTTCCGATGTGGGCGTAGGAGCCGTTCTCTCACAACGAGGTCCAGACGAGAAGCTACACCCATGTAGCTTCTTCTCCAGAAAATTCAATCCCACACAGCAGCGTTACGGGGTAGGGGACCGTGAGCTGTTGGCCATCAAGTGGGCTCTGGAGAAATGGCGTCACTGGCTCCAGGGCGGCGGTGACCCATTCGCCGTCTGGACCGATCACCAGAACCTTACAGTCATTCGTCAGACCAAACAGCTCCGGGGCTTCAGTTCCACTGCAGCGCCTCTCACTGCTCTCACTAAACCATCTCACGGAGACTTTCACCTCACCCCGGAAGCCACTCAAGCATTCAAGAAACTCTGCCATCAGTTCACCACTGCACCTGTTCTCATCCATCCTGATCCGACCAAAGCCTTCGTTGTTGAGGTGGACGCTTCCGATGTGGGCGTAGGAGCCGTTCTCTCACAACGAGGTCCAGACGAGAAGCTACACCCATGTAGCTTCTTCTCCAGAAAATTCAATCCCACACAGCAGCGTTACGGGGTAGGGGACCGTGAGCTGTTGGCCATCAAGTGGGCTCTGGAGAAATGGCGTCACTGGCTCCAGGGCGGCGGTGACCCATTCGCCGTCTGGACCGATCACCAGAACCTTACAGTCATTCGTCAGACCAAACAGCTGAACCCGAGACAGGCGCGGTGGGCTCTCTTTGAACATTTCAACTTTCACCTGTCATACCGCCCCGGAATCAAGAACTCCAAAGCTGATGCACTTTCCCGCCAACACCAATGAGACACCCTCACTTCCGAACCCGCGCCTGTCTTACCATCCCAGATCATCATGGCTCCCATCCGGTGGGGGTTAGAAGAGAGAGTGCGCCAGGCGCACAGCCAAGAAACCCCTCCATCGGACACGCCCGCTGGATACCTCTTTGTCCCCAACACTCTTCGACAGGAGGTGCTCCAGTGGGGACACGACTCCACGTTGGCCGGACACCAGGGAGTCCAGAGAACCATCAACTTCATCGGCCGGGCATTCTGGTGGAGGACGCTGAGGAGGGACGTACAGGAGTACGTCCAGGCCTGCAACATCTGTGCCCGCTCCAAGAACCCCAACGCGCCCTCCACCGGGGAGTTGCAGCCCCTCCCCGTACCCAAACGCCCCTGGACCCACATCTCCCTTGATTTCGTCTCTGGACTCCCCGACTCCCAAGGAAAGAACACCATCCTCACCACTGTGGATCGTTTCTCTAAGGCTGTGCACCTGGTGGCGCTCGCCGGACTCCCCTCGGCCAAAACCACCGCTGAGTTAATCCTCGAACATGTAGTCCGCCTGCATGGGTTCCCCAAGGACATCATCTCGGACAGAGGGCCCCAGTTCACGGCCAAGTTCTGGCAGGCCTTCTGCCGTCTGGTCGGCACCACCTCCAGTCTATCATCCGGTTTCCACCCTTAGACCAACGGCCAGACGGAGCGGGCCAACCAACAACTGGAGCGCTTTCTCTGATGTTTCGCCAGTGAACACCAGCGCTCCTGGCCCAGCTACCTCGTTTGGGCCAAGTTATCCAACAACCTCCACACCTCCACCTCCACCGGCCTGAGCCCTTTCGAGGTATGCTACGGATTTCAACCTCCCATATTCGAACATCAGGAGCCGGAGGTTGAAGTTCCGTCTGCCGAACAGTTGGTCCGCCGGTGTCGGCGGCTCTGGAACCACGCTCGTGCTGCCATTCTCAAGACCAAGCGACGCTACATCACTCAGCACCGCCGCCGACACCCTCCGGGACGATTGTTCCACGTAGGTGACAGGGTTTACCTATCCACCCGGAACATTAATCTTAGAACTGACTCCAAGAAACTCACCCCTCGTTACATTGGCCCCTTCAAGAGCGGGCGGTTTATCTTGGATCCAGCCCTCATCCAGGACTACCGTCGTCGGGTATCCTCCTCCCCGGGTCCGTCTGGTGCCGGTCCTGGAGGGGGGGGAACTGTCACACGTACCAGATCACGTGAGGTCACGAGGTCCTGGAAGTAATCTCCGTGGGTATATAAACAGGAAGTAAAGGTTGGTTGGCACCAGACATTGTGTTCATGCTGGACTCCGTTGAAGGTCGCCTTTTCTCTCCGTTCAACTCAACTCACGTGAGTGTATATTTGTCTGTGTGCATGTGAGAACGCGGATTTCCTGGTGGGAATCTCTACTCCTTTGCTGGAGAGTTCTCAGATCAATCGCGTGGTTAACCACATCCGCGTTTGAGCTCTCCGTCACGCAACACAGGGACCTTTCCTCGATCTTTCATTTCCTGTCTTGCCTCCGTGACATAACTAGTTAATAGTGAGAATTGTTCCCTATACGTAAGTGTTTTCAAAGTGTCATTAGTAGTAAAGTGTCATTAGTAGTAGTATAGTAGTAGTATGAAATCATGCTGCTTGGTGAACAGAGGTGATATTAATTTACTAAGTGGACAGACTTAGATTTGTCTGTATCTGTCTAGATACAATTGACCTATTGTAAGCCCCGCCCCCATAAACCATGTTTACGTTGTAGTACCCATGTCATTATACACATTTGTGTCCTCATAAACCATATATACCAGAACACACACACACACACACACACACACGGGTTTTGATTACAAGCCCGACTCCCTAACCATTAGGCCACAGCTGCCCCCTAGTAAATGATGTTTATCTGAAAATGTAACAATGCAAACATGTTTTCTGTAAGCGGCAGGTTTAGGGTTAGGGGATAGACAATATCATTTGGTCAGTATAAAAACTATAGAAGTCTATGGAAAGTCCCCACAATTCACAAAAACAAACGTGTGTGTGTGTGCACTTGGATGGGTTAAATGCAGAGCACAAATTCTGAGTATGGGTCACCATACTTGGCCACACGTCATGTCCTTTCCTTTCCTTTTCCTATTTTTAATCATTTTTTTACATTGTGGGGACTGCAGGCTGGGTATTGTCGTGGTATTGAGGGTGGGGAGAGCACTGGTTATTCACTCCCCCCACCTTTAATCCTTGCCGGACCTGGGAACCCGCAACCTTTCAGTTACAAACCCAACTCCCTAACCCTTAAGCCACAGCTGCCCCAATGTATGCCCCACACTGTGTAAAAAAAAAACAAAAAAAAAAACACAATTTGTTGTGTCAGCTTAAAATAATTTGTTACCCTGCTGCCTTAAAATTTTAAGTTCAGTCAACTAAAATAAGTTTAGTCAACTTGAAATGTTAAGTCGTACTAAGTAACAACTTAGATATTTGTGTTTGCTAAACTTAACAGATGGGTAAGTAACCCAGCTGCCTTAAAATTTTAAGTTGATTCAACTCACTAAGTTGTCACTTAGTATAATTTAACATTTCAAGTTGAATAAACTTTTTTTGAGTTGACTGAACATAACATTTTAAGGCAGCCAGGTTACAAATTATTTTAGCTGAATTTTTGCATTATTACAGTCACATGATCCTTCATAAACTAATATTTTGATTTTCTGCTCAAATATGTATTATTATTGTGTTGAAAACAGCTGAGTAGAATTGTTTTTCAGGTTACTTCGATGAATAGAAATTTCAGAAAAGCAGCATTTATCTGAAATTGAAATGTTTTGTAATATTATAAATGTCTTTATCATCACTTTTAATCAATTTAAAGCATCCTTGCAGGCTTGGTGAGCAGAAGAGACTTTTTTAAAAAAACATTAAAAATCTTACTGTCCAAAAACTTTTGACTGATAGTGTAAATATCTATGGTGTCAAGACTCTGGTTTGTTAGCTGTCCTTTTCTCCTTTTGTTTTTGTTTTTATTTCCCTACTTGGTGGCTGCAGACAATTGATTGCCTTCGGCAGTAAGCACAGTCTCTCACTGGCTTCACACTTGTTCTCTTTTCTCTCATTATTAGTCGCTCACTCTGCACCTCTTCAGTGTCAGGGTGTTTTGCGTGTTCTCACCTGCTTCTCTGTCTCTCAGTCTGTAAAAATCTTGTGATTGCCTGTGTGTCCAGAGCTTATGCCATTTCTCTGCCCAGTTCACTGGAGACTGCTTCTGCAGACCTTATGGTGGATACTCTGGTTGCTTGAGTCTCTCAACTCTCAGGGCAATTACGTCAACTCCAGTTCGACCAGGATAACAGTTCTGGTGATGCACTGGTGGGTCATGGCGGTGTATCATGATCTGTCTTTCAGTAGCTCCTGCGCTGCTTCTCTTCCTCCCCACTGACTGTATGATTGTGCCATCAGTCTCTCCCCTGGCACTTCTCTGCCTAGCAAGCATCTTTTCTCTTTGTCCACACCTGAATGGCGGCCATGGAGAAATGTTTGTCTCTGGCGCTTTGTCTCTGTTTTGTCTTTGTCACTCTATGTCTCTGCCCAGAGCGGGCTTGTTCTTTGTGAAAAACAAGGACTAGTCTTTGTGCATCGATTATCGTGGGCTGAATTGCATAACTGTTGCGGCTCTGTCATTTCATTTGAGAGGATACGCATAGATCCAGCAAATGTAAGAGCCGTCACTGACTGGCCTGGCCTTTGCCAACTTCTCTTGGCAGTTCATCCGCAATTTCAGCAGGAAGAGGCCCCTCTGATGGTGTTAACTTCCGCCAAGTCATCCTTGCGTCAAACTCCAGGGCTGGAGGGCCACCGTCCTGCAGCTCCAAAACACCTGCCTGGAAGACCTTAATTAGCTGGTTCACGTGTGTTTAATTAGTTTAAATGGAGCTAAACTCTGCAGGACAGTGGCCCTTCAGGAACTGAGTTTGACACTCCTGCTTTAAGTGGTCTGCCGCGACTTCAGGCACTTTTAAAGACCTAAAAAAAAATAATAATTCCATTGGATCCTATTCTTTTTACCTTGGACCCAACTGTTAAAGGCAGGTGTCCATGTGGCTCTATCCCAGATATCTCCTCAGGTTTATAAGTTACATCCCTGTGCCTGTTATTATCACCACTGGCACCTGGCATTGGCTAGTGGAGGCTGTGGCTCCTGTTGTGGTGTGAACCAACCAACAGAACATCAGACTGAACTCCAAACACGCTTGGTTGTTCACTGTTAATTAGCGCTTTGGCTTCGTCCTGTCTTAACAGCTGGATTCCAAAAAGTGGTAGACCTGATTTCTTATTATGGTGCATCACTGTCTCAGACTGTGTTCCTCACCCAAATAACATCTTGCCTTTGGCCTACATGGTGAGGGTGTCAGTTGGGGTATCGAGGACTGTTTCAAGTGGGCCTTGAATGGAGTTGAGGTCCCCATGGGCTGTCCGGCAGGTATGCTGTTCTTTTAACTTTGGATCATTTATTCAAGCTGGCTTGCCATCCAGGAGTGAGAAGGCCATTGGCAGGCCGTCAGTGCTTTTCGTGGCCAGCCATGGTGGAGGAGCTCCATCAGTTTGTGGATGCATACTCATTCTGTGCTTCCAATTTACCTCCTGTTGGTCTGCTACATCCTCTCCCTGTTTTGTCCTGACCTCAGACACATACTGCCCTGGATTTTGTCACCAGTTTCTCTCCATCCAGTGGCAGTATTGTGGTATTACCAATGATGGACCACTTCCCAAAAGCAGTTCATTCTCCTACCAAAAATCTTTTAAAGACACAGCTGGAGTGGTTGTGTCACACAGCCTCCAGATACTATATCGCTCTGCATTTGGGTCCTCATTACAGATGCATGACACATGGTGGTGAATTTTCCATAATACAATTTACATGTATATATGTGACCCTGGACCACAAAACCAGTCTTAAGTAGCACAGGTATATTTGTAGTAATAGCCAAAAATACATTGTGGGTCAAAATTATCTATTTTTATTTTATGTCAAAAATCCTTAGGATATTAAGTAAAGATCATGTTCCATGAAGATATTCTGTAAATTTCCTACCGTAAATATATCAAAACTTAATTTTTGATTAGAAATATGCATTGCTAAGATCTTCATTTGGACAACTTTAAAGGTGAATTTCTCAATATTTGGATTTTTTTGCACCCTCAGATTCCAGATTTTCAAATAGCTGTATCTTGGCCACAGATCATACATCAATGGAAAGCTTATTTATTCAACTTTCAGATGGTGTATAATAAATCTTAATTTAAAAAAATGACCTTTATGACTGGTTTTATGGTCCAGGGTCACATATCATTCATTCAAAATTTACAAAAGTGCTTCTTTTTTTTCTCTCTTTTATAGCAAGGGCCAAACGGAAATAATTGATTGCAACTTTCTTGTGTTATCCTTGACAAGAAAGTTGTAACAGTGTATTGTTACTGTTGTTACTTGTTTGTGTGTCAAATAAACTTAAACTCTTAAACATAAAAGAGCCAAATGTGTTCACATTCTATGTATTTCATTTAAATGTATATTTTTAAAATATATTTTAAAATATACAAAAAAAAATGCAAAAATGTTTCACAATATATCTACATGAATATCTTTTTTGTTATTTTTTAAAATATATTTAAAAAATGTAAATATATTTTTAATATTAACATATTTTGACCTTTCTATATTTAGGTCTAAGAAAACTTTCAATTTCCTTTTTTTTTTTTTTTTTGCCGTATGGGTTGACCCAAAAACTCAACTGAAATTATAATTTGAATACAAAGACATTATTTCACATGAATGACTAGGTTTTCTTATCCAATTTAACTTCTGTGTTTGTGTTGCATTTCTCATCAAACTACAGTGCCTTTTGATTTCTCTGATTGACTTTGATTTTTGACGCTGATGAAACACCAGGTCGTAGTTAACCAGCAAACCTAACAACACATTCAGTCATCATCCTTGTCCTTCAGGTATGTTCTGTTTTAGAGCGGAGGGAGGACGTTCAGTTTCAGAGCACAGTTTGTCCTTGGTCCTGATAGCACATTGGGTCAATAAAGCCATTGCTAAAGCACTCCCTTCAGCCTGAGCTGACTAGAGCTAATGCTCTAACTAATGCTAGACTCAGCAATACACTGATTGGCATGCAGTCATAATGAATAGAGGAAGCATGGCCATTGAGACAGTAATGTGGCCAGTGTGTTAATCCATCTCCCGTATCACACTGGTATACTTATTACTGCATACTGTGCCTGCAATCTGTAAAAACATTTTACAGCATATTGCATTTCAAACAGTATGCTATAATGTCACATAATCTTACGATCTCTATATCTCTGTTTATTCAGAAGTGTAATAAACTAAGCTGCAGTTTTAATCAAATTGTTTATTTTTTCTTTGTGCAGGCAGGAAAATCCCTCTCTTGCTTTCTTTACATGACTTGTAATTAACAAAATGGCAAGTTTCCTACTTATTTTTTGTTTTGGATTTGTGTTGGATTTTATTCTCCCTTTATATGCAGTATTTTGTGGCCATGATAAAAAATATATATATATATATATATATATATATATATAATAAAGTATAGTAGGTCATGGTCATGCATAGAATCATGCATGCAGAAAACTGCACAGTAATCTGTATAGTCTATAAATAATAAGAGTATTATATTAGTGTAAACATTCACAGTCATTGTGTGAATGCTTCCGCTTCAATCAGTAAAGTTCTCTTCACTTTGCATACTTGCAGTTTTGCTTATTACAATAAACAAATTTAGTTCTGTCATATCACAAGCTGTAAGCTGGGATGTTCGAATGTAAGATGTTCAAAATCTGCACCGTTTTACAGCAACCCTTTGTACATTTTACTCTGATAATCACAGTATTCACCAAAACACCACGAGTAGCGTACTACAGTAAATACTGCAATTGTGAAAGGGAGCATTGTATTATGCAGCCATTTTGGTGCAAAAACAGAACTTGAAATTACAGAACCTGGTATTTTCCAGTACTAAGTCATAACAAAAATAATAATAATAACCCCTGTGTGAATTTATAGAGTAGCACTATTGCTGTGGTAACAGTAACTGCTGTATTTTGGTGCAAAGTATAGTTACCATAGTTAACACTACAAGTAAACAAACATTCTGGAAGTGAAACACAACCCCCCAGTGTCCTTTCACTCATGTGTTAACAGTGAGGCGCCGTGGTTTGGTTTTTAATAGTACCGCTTTTAGCAGCCTTTCAGAAAGCCCACAGAGAGCAGATGATGCTGAAGCGGAAATTCCCTGCTGCCTGCCGTCAAATCACTTCCTTATTTCTCTCTCAATCTAGCAGCCCTTACAGCGTGTTGAACCGTCAGGTCAAAAACATAAAATCACCCTTTTAAATAATAAATCACACTCTAGAGCTAGGCATTTGGCTAAATGAATTATTTCCATTATATTGTAATTAGTTTGTAAAGGTCAGACATTTGGAACATGTTCATTATTGTGACACACTGAGCATCACTTCCTACTCTGTGATGTCTTGCATGTCAATGAAGGGGTTTATATTCGAACTTCCCCTCCAGTGAATAACATCACATTACCACGCTGCTGCACACGTTACATGGTCTGGATTTAGGAGTGAAAGACTACAAGAGGATTTAAACTCCAGCTGTTGATCAGATCTGAAAGGGTGATGGAAGGAAGTTCACAGTCGTCACTGTCAGAAGAGGACTCTTCCAGCAAAGAGCGCTCTTTACCTGAGGAGGAGAATGAACTGCAGCCTGAGTGCGTATTGTTTTACCGTCTTACACTTTAAATAGACGTCAACCGTAGCTGTCAGTAGCGTTAGAAGATTTGTTTAAAAAAGTACAGTAACAGAAAGTACAGTCGGTTTGTTAGAAGAAAAATGTAAACAGGAAGTAGGGACTATTTTTGTTGTAATTTGCCAGTAAAATGTGTTATTTTGTATGATAGTACAGTATGTTATCCTATTACAAAGTCACATGTGTGGCATGCAAGAGACATGCAGTAGTTCTGTATGATTGCCATATTCGCAAACCATGATATTTACTTGTAACTACTTCTTTTGTTAGTGTACATGATTTTCACACATAACGCCTTTAGTGACAACAATGAGTTAATACAGAATTACCCTAGTGGGCATGTAGACTTAACATTAACCCTTTAACTTTCACCCCTAAAAGGAGCTAATGAAAAAAATATTTAACATTAAATTCTTATTAGTAGACATTTAATAAATAGCCGTATGCACTTTTGTTTTTCAATTTATGTTTTTTATAAAACTCTGCCGTACGGTTGAGATGTCAGTCCATGGTAAATCTCGATTTAACTTCAAAGAACTATTTTGCCATAATAATCATTCCTTTAACTTTATTAGTATCTTGGATACATCTCATAATCTTCAGGGTCCACAAAGTTAAAAAAATATTTTTAAGCGTCTGTATAATATATATAGTCATAAGGCAGTATATATGCTATACTATGTTTTTAACTGACACATCACGCATGATTCAGATTATTATTATAAATGAACATTTCTGCATTTCTCATATATTTTGCTATATTTCTGTTATTTACCCTCTACCCTGTTCACAACAACTTTATGGTTTCATCCCTACTTCCGTGATTGCTTGTTTGACCATATTATCAGATGACTGACCAGCACCAATCTCGCTTCTGTGTGACTGACTGAAGTTTGTAAACTGCTGCTCTCACTTGAAAACCTGAAATTCCCATCCCTCCATGGAAACAGCAGACACAGAGATGAGGCAGTACAGCTGTGGAAAGATTGCTCTCTCATCTCTTCCTTTTGATAGATTTATTCCCTATCAAAGTTATCTCAACCGTACAGTACAGATATCAGTTAAAGGGTTAACGTAACTGTTAACTTAATGATTTTTGGGTAACACTTTATTTTAAGGACTGATTCTCACTATTAACTAGTTGCTTAATTGTTAATTAATTGATTATTTAATTGATTGTTAATACTTGTTAATACTTATAAGCCACATATTATTGTCTTATTCTGTATGACCAGATTTTAGATCTCTTAATTCTACCCTTTACCTTAACAGCTACCTTACTAACTATTAATAAGTAGCAAATTAGGAGTTTATGGAGGCAAAATTGTAGTTAATTAGTTAATATTTAGAATTGTTCTCCAAGCTAAAGGGTGACCGAATTGTGATATATTCATGCGACGTCCTGAGGGAAAATTAAAAAAAAAAAACCATTCTCACATGAGGGGGGCAATAGTATCAGAAACACCCCAGCTCAAATTTCCCGGAGCTTTACCAGTGATTTTCATTTTCTTTTTATAGGGCCTGGTGATGTGTTTGTGTAACTTTTATTAGTTCATACTTTGTCACAGCTTTGCGTGAGTCATTCGTCATGAGGCTGTAATGAATTATGGAAACATTTGCATAACATCCGTGACTATATTTTCGCTGCTTCAGATTCCCCATCTGTCCAATACTGTAATACCACAATGGCAACGACAGCACAGCGTTGTTCCCTATGGCTATGGAAGAACAAGGCTGTCAAGAAAAAGCGGTTTTAGCTTTAATGATTTGTCTGATTTAGTTTCTCATTATCCGTTCAAATGCTCATGTTACAGTGTAATTATTGGTATATAGTACTGATAATGAATATTATGTATTTAATTTGTAATTATTTTGTGGAGCAGCTTCGCACATCATAATTGTAATTTCTGCAGGAATGACTTTCGTTCGCCCTGTGTCAAAGTAAGGTGTAACTAATTACACTGTTCTCAAAAGGATCTTCACAAGAATAGCAAAACCTGACAAAAAAACATTCCATGAGCAAATGTCCCCATGAGGAAAACAACTTTATAAAAGGCCCTAACGATGTTTTATTTCAATTTTAAACATGCCAACAGCTATATTTGAAGGTTATGGTTAGTCAAGAGTGAAAGGAAACTTCATAACAGGAAGCTTGTGAGAAAACAAGGTTCATGAGGTGTAGTACTGAAAACATAACAAAATGTAGAGTCAGAAATGGTTACAATAACAACAACAGCAACAATACTAAAATCAATGATGAAATGAAGAGTTCAGATGGAAAAGCCCCTAAATCCATCTGACGCATTTCTTTCTGGCTAATTTTCTATGGGTTTTTACTGAAGTACAGGTACTTCTGATTGGGCTGAGGCTGGAATGTAGCGAGTTTGAAGTAAAAGTATTTGATGGATGTATAATATGTGTCAGGAGCATTCACTCACTATCATTATCTCATTTCTGACCGAGATGGCTTTTAGCTGGTTGTGCATCTGAACTCTTCAGTTGTTTTTAAAAATGTTAAAGGAAGAAATGTTGGTGTGTGTTGTAGGCAGGTGGAGGAAGCGGCACAGGGGGAGTCACTCCTCTCTGGTGAGGAGCAGTTAACCCTCATCACAGAAAGCATGTCAATCACCTCCTCTGATGAGGAGAAGCTTCAGCTCCTCAACAAAAACACTGAACTCCGGAGACTCAACAAAGAGGTAGAATAAAACACCAGCTGTGACATCAACCATACAACTCAGTTTCAGAATTTTCTTACAAAGAAAATAAAAGGAGAATTTTTAGAATTAGAATCTTAGAACATTGAATTCAAATTTAATTTAGATCCTTTTAAATTAAAAAAACAAAAAAACAATCATACTTTCAGTTTCTCCAGAAGGTATCATACTTTGACCAAATAGAAAGCAAATACTGTTTTTCCCTCTTTTTGCATGTTAAATTATTTTTAATTAAAGGGTCCCTTGTATTGTGTCTATATAATTATACTCATTACAGACTGTAACCATTTTTTTTTTTTTCAAGAAAGTAAGGTGTCAAGTGTTTTGTGTATAGGTGGGTCAGATTTACTGTGTTTGTGGGATCAAATGTCCCTACAATGATAGTATAGGTAGCCAAAAGCTCTTATATGGACACTGGATTAGTAAAGGGACTTAAAATGCAGAAAGTTTTCTGTTTGAGTTTAGGGGAAGTGTAGGGTTAGGATACAGCAAATACAATTAGCTCAGTGTGAAAACAACAAAGTCAACGGAAATCCCCGCACTGATACAAAAATGCATGTGTGTGTGTTTGTGTTTGTGTGTCAGCTGATGAAGCTGAACGAGGAGTGGGATCACATCTACCACAGCACGAGTGTGGGCCTCCAGCAGCGTGTGACGGCCCTCGAGGAGGAGAGCAGGGCCCTCAAACAGCTCAACAGCCGACTGCTGCTCAAAGTAGAACATGAACAGGTATGTGGGCAGAAACACGCTCTCAAACTGTTACGGCACAGCTGCTTTAAAGGCCAAGTGTGTATTTTTAGAGTCTCTACTGCCACTACACAGAATTGCAAATACTGGTAGTTTACCTAGCAACACGATCTGCCAACGGTTAGGTAAACAGTCCCACTCCAAACCCACATCACCGGTTGCACAGGTTTTTTTTTTTTTTTTTAGTAAAGGTATTTCTACCTGATTTGAGTCTTAACATGATCTGACTCTTCACTACAATAATCTAAGGTAGTCATATCAAATTATATTTTATTAAAAAGATTTCAAAAGTGTTTACATTGTGAATTCATTAGTATTTATTCATATATATATATATATATTTATTTGACGTCAGCCATGAGAATAGTAATGAAATCACAAACTGAGCTGAAGCACTGAATCACATTTCATATGCAAGATTTAAAATCTAAAATGAGGCTGTTAACGCATTTTACATATCTGTCTTAAAAAACAGTGCAATTATGAAATGCAATAAGTGTAATAAATAGAATAGTGACTAAATAGCATTAAACTGAATCATCAAAGAGGAACAGTGATGGCAAAATAACAAATAAAAGGAACTATGGAAAAATCATTAACACTTTAGTGTAGGGAACAATTCTCACTATTAACTAGTTACTTATTATCATGCCTATTATTAACATATTGGCTGTTTATTAGTACCTATAAAGCCCCTATTCTGCATGAACATATTCTACATCCCAAATCTTACCCAATACCTGAACTCCACAACTACGTTACTAACTATTAATAAGCAGCAAAATAGGAGTTTATCGAGGCAAAAGCCATAGTTAATGGTTTGTTAAGAGCATGAACTGGACCTTAAAATAAAGTGTGACCATAACATAAGTCTTATTAGCCAGTCAGATTTTTGGCTATGGTTCTGGTCTTTTACAGAGTTATGGTTTAGAAATGATGTGGAGCAGATGAACTGCATAACCTGATGTAAGGTGCACAATCCCTGGTTCTGTGAGAGACGGGAAAAGCAATATGTGTGATGAGTCACCTCTCACCTGATTCATTACATCTGGAGTGCTTTATATTTGAAGAAAGCCAGAGGATATTGGAGTAATTAGTTCAGACCATTGCTCTGCAGTCATTGCTCTACATGGTGGAGAGGCAGGACTATGAGGCTGTTTTGCAGGCTAACACTGATCCCTGGTGAAGCTCACATGCTGCAGGATACTAAAGCTCAATAACACACCGCTAAAGACAGTTGAGGCTGGATTTATGAATAGCTGGATGAGGTCGAGGCCCTCGTGGTCTACACCGGTGGTTAGCCAAGTGTTGGTCATTATAAACCAAGTTGGGATGACGATTTGTCAGTAACTCAAGTAACTCAACGCTAGAGGTCGTGGTTACACATTGCATACCCTGAACTCCTGAACATATCGCATACATACTTTCAACCTCACCAAAGAATCATCTTTATAACAAGGGCCATTTTTGGCTGTATTGGACTTGTGTATTCTCTATTTAGGGATTTTAAAAAGCACCTGATACCACCTGATTAATGTTTCACATTTTTGACATGCATATGTTGTGTAGAAAAAAAAAAAAAGCAGCATAAACATTCTGCTAAACAATTTTTTGTGTTCCATCAAAGAAAGTCAGTCACACCATGGGCTTGAAATGACCTAATGGTTGTCGCGATTTAGCTCAAAGGGAAATGTATATAAATAATTACAATTAATTATGATTAATTACAATTATTTATATCAGCTGCCAGTAGTAACTGTAGCAGAATTAATTTTTCCATCAACTAATCTGTTCGCCCAGCGAACATTCAGCATAATTTTTATATCAACTCTAAGAAATGATATGAAAAGACAAGGCCGCAAGGCCTGGCGCGTGCTTAGGGAAGTCCTGAAGAGTTCTAGCTCATCTTCTTAGGCTCTAAAAGAACCACTGACTGACTGAGGCGAGTCATGGAGATGAATTCCAGGGTTGAGTGGAACTGTCTGGCTTTTTGTGGTCGAGAGTCACAGCTTTAAATGTTGGGCCTGTCAGGCCCGCCGGGCACCCCTTGTGCCGGCTCAGGCTCCCCGTGGGTTCCTCCACACAGGCTGCAATTGGAGGGTTTTGCAAAAGAGAGCGAAGTGAAGAGAGAGAAGAGAGAGAGGCGATCAATTGTTTGATGCCTTTAAGCTCTCTGGAGGCTGCGCCTCCAGGAGGTCCACGAACCAGTGGTAACTTTCACCTTTGGAGGGAAAGTTTACGACTCTTTGTCTGTGAGCATTGTATTTTGCATATGTAATTCGATTGGGTGTTGATGCAAAACTACTAAGGTTTCTTAAAACACTAACATGTTGCAAAGGTATCAACATATTATATACACCATCATTTAGATGATCAAAATACAAATTCAAAGAGACCAAACATGGCATATGTGGGTTATACGACTAGTCATCTATCATAACGCATGTGCAACTAAAAACCTTCCAGCTCTGAAGTGTTTTGGTTGTAAATCAAACCTTTATTTAAAAAGGCACATAATTTGTGTATTTTATGGAACGCTATGGTGTGACTGATGCTGTAAATCACTGTGATTCAGAAGTATAGAGCCATGAACAGACATTGAGACTTTTGCATGTTCATATTTGTGTCTGTAGAACAAGAGGGAATATTATGAACAAACGCTGATGCAGGAACTGAAGAAGAACCAGCATCTGCAGGAGTATGTCAGACTGCTGGAGAGCCGACTGCACCAAACAGATCTTCAGCAGTGGACTAGAGGGACTCAGGTGAGCTTACTGAATCAGACCAGCTGGTTACAGCATGTCATGTGACTGTTCTTTAACATTTTTATTGACTTTTTCTCCATGGGAAGGCCCCAGATATCAGTGGCTCCTCAGACTCTCATCTGGTCCAGGGCTCGTCTAAGCCATCATTAGACGGGCGGTCGACTCCAGGGCTTCTGGTGTCAAAGTCCAGTCTCAGACTGGCTGGCATGGGAGTGGAGATGCAGTCTGACCCTGTGAGGGAGGTTCAGGATCTTAAAGAACAGCTGGAGGCACTGCGGTGTCAGGTGAGCCATCACATGAGCATAACATTCAAAGTAATTTTAGAGAGTTGTAAATATACTTACATTAGCCATGTAAAGCTTGAACTTTAGACAAAATAGTCAAAAAAACAGTTTGCATATGTGGTTTTTGATGAGTATACATCCGGGTTTACGGATCATATAGTATGATGTAATGAAGGTGTGGAGATCAAACTTGAGGAGGAAAAAACCATCACTCTTATTCAAAGGCCCAAACTGAGCAACATTATGCTGTTTGGTGCAGAATTTGATATTTTAATGGCCAAAAAGTAAAAATCCCGATAGCCTGTGATTTAAATCAATAGGATCTTTACAATACTAACACTACATTGATCTTAGTAAGATAACATTTAAATGCTTAGTTTGATTATCAAGACATATAATGCAATGCAATACAAAGATGACAGAGAGATGAACAAATAAACTTACCTCAAAAACCTGAGGTCATCTTTGAGACTCACATTTTAACATGACTTTTCTAAAAATGATGTATAGATAAGCTAAGCTAAGCTGATTCAGTCCAGTAAGTGTTCATCTTGAAATATTACTAACATGAAGATATTACTAATGTAAGCTGTTTAATATACAGTAATAATTACAATAATTGGGTAATAACTAGATACAAACCCTAAACCTTAACTCAGTTACCTTCCATTACCCACTACCTCTGTAGTGTATACACAATTATTTAAAACTGTTTATTTTATAAAAATCAGTAACTATGTTGCAGCAAAAAGACATGTGAATCCCAAGCTAAAGGTAGACGTTTGTACAATTATACTAAAAGAGCTTTTACTCGACAAAAAAGTTCATGTTTCGGTGTTGAGAGTTTAGAGAGCCTTAGAAATCTGCATATTAAATATGTGACTCTGGACCACAAACCCAGTCATGAGGGTCAGTTTTTTTTTTACATTGAGATTTATACATCATCTGTAAGTTGAATAAATAAGCTGTCCATTGATGTATGGGAATGTTTGGGGGTATAACAATATTTGGTCGAGATACAACTATTTGAAAATCTGGAATCTGAAGATGCAGAAAAATCCAAATATTGACAAAAATCGCCTTTAAAGAAGAAGTCCACTTCCAGAACAACAATTTACAAATAATTTACTCACCCCCTTATCATCCAAGATGTTCATGTCTTTGTGTCTTCAGTCATGAAGAAATTATGTTTTTTGAGGAAAACATTTCAGGATTTTTCTTCATATAATGGACTTGCCCCGATTTTGAACTTCCAAAATGTACTTTAAATGCAGCTTCAAAGGGCTCTAAACGATCCCAGCCGAGGAAGAAGGGTCTTGTCTAGTGAAACGATCAGTCATTTTTTTTTTTTTTTAAATAAAAATTTGTATACTTTTTAAGCACAAAAGCTGGTGTAGCACAGGCTCTGGGATGCGCGTCCACGATGCTACGTACTATTGAATCATGTCGAAGGGTCACGCCGAACTTAGGTGGAACCACAGACCCAGTGTTTACAAAGCGAACACACAAAGACTAACAAAGTGCAAGTCAGTCAAAGCTACAACGATGTCCTCTTCTCAAGTTGTAGGAGAAAATGAGATGGAGTTTTTCGCCATTCTCTGCCTTTTTGAGCCGGAGTACACTGACGATGAACTTAGATGTGATTTGTAGTGTCATGGACGCGCATCCCAGAGCCTGTGCTACACAAGATTTTGTGCCTAAAAAGTATACCTGAAATGTTTTCCTCAAAAACCATAATTTCTTCATGACTGAAGACAGAAAGACACAAACGTCTTGGATGACAAGGGGGTGAGTAAATTATTCGTAAATTGTTGTTCTGGAAGTAGAGTTCTCCTTTAAAGTTGTCCAAATGAAGTTCTTGGCAATGCATATTACTAATCAAAAATTAAGTTCTGATATATTTATGGTAAGAAATTTACAAAATATCTTTATAGAACATGATCTTAATATCCTAGTGATTTTAGGCATAGACGAAAAATCAATAATTTTGACCCATACAATGTATTGTTGGCTATTGCTACAAATATACCCATGCTACTTATGACTAGTTTTGTGGTCCAGGGTCACATATTATACAGAAGGCTCAATAGGGTTAAATATTAAACATTAGTACAGCAGGTAAACAATTTTTTCCTTCAGTTTAGGGGTAAAATAATACATGAACAGTTGCATTTATTTACTATTATACATAAAAAAAAAAAAAACTTTACATATTAAACAAAGAAGAGGACATATACAGTCAATTGTAACATATCAAATCTCTGTTGTAGTTATGATAGATTTGTCTTCATCCATCCACAGACTAAAATCTATGAGGCTGATTATAAAACAGAGCAGAAGGATCATGAGCGCATGCAGCAGGAGAATAAGAGGCTGCGGCGCAGGGAGGCAGACATGCGTCAGCAGATGGCGCTGCTGCAGGAGCAGGTGAGCACAGGAGAGCACTCAAACGCTCAAACACTCACACAAACCCGCTCTATCCGGCTTCCACCACCAGGTGGCACATGTTACTAGCTAATCACTGTTTCCTATCAAACACCAGGTCATCCTTCTCTGTTTGGAGTTTGATTCCTCTAAAACATATGCTGGCACTTTATTTTGACTTTATTTTTGACATACTAACTATGAATAACTTCATGTCTGCTAGCAGTCATTAGAGTGTTAGCAGACTGTCGTGCTTAATATCTGCTAAGACTTTATTGTGATGGTCCTCAACAGACATTCTACTGACTATAAGCAACTTTGAAAATACATGTCAACTTATTATACTAATCCTAACCTAACAGTCTACTAATACTCTAATGATAGTTAGTTGGCATGTACTTGCAAAGTTACTTATTGATAGAAGAATGTCTAGAGTGGACCATTAAAATAAAGTGTAAACAAAAGGTAAACACTGTGGCGCTGTCAAGATGTTTGTTTTAGTGGTCTGACATGTCAACAGCTGACTCAAACTACTAAATTAGTGTTTGACCAATGGGAGATGGCTACTTGCTTGTTTTTAACTTGCCAAAGTAAACTGAAAATGAGTAAACTAAGCTGATGCAATGATAATTGAATTCAGAAGCAAAATATTAGACACTCAGTCGTAAATAAATAAATTCATATTTTTAATGCAAGCCTTTTTTTCAGTAGAAAGATTCTATAAGGAAACGAATCTCTTTTTTAATCATAATGTTGTATAATCTGTAGATCACACCACAGGTCACGTTTATCAGATTTCCAAGTCAAGATTTCCATTGTGTAACGTATATACTTAATCTTACTGCAGAAGGAAATGAGGTTCGGTAATTCCAGTAAAACTAACTGTGATGTCATGGAGTCGTGACGTTGAATGTGAGATGATCAGTGTTGGTTGTAATGCAAAAACAAAACAATAAATTTCTGTATTTGATTATGTTCCTTGAAATAGTCTTAATTTTTCTTTGATTTAATGAGTTTCTTCTGATGTTATTCATTAAATATTGTAAACAATTTGATACAAAACAATAGTGGATTTAATATCAACATGTAAATTAAAATCTAATGGTAAAATATATGGTTTTATTGTAACCTTCTCCCTTACCTGATAATTACCTTGTCTTATCTATTTTTTCTTTTATAAACAGACAAAGTGATGTGCACATTAACAACAATTATTTACAATATAATTTCTGTATGTAATGCAAAAACATTCAAAGGTATCAACTGCACATGTACACTGTATCAAAGGCATGATCAAATTTGATATCTGTTAAATGATGATGTCCTGTTCGTTTTGTCAGCTGAAGGTGTATGAGGATGATTTCCGGAAGGAGCGCTCAGACAAACGCATTCTCCAGAGACTGCTGATGAAAAAATCTCCAGCGGAGAAAGACCCGGTTCTGGTACATCGCTGCAACAACGAGCAGGACCGGCCCAGATCAGACCGGAGGAAGCACAGAGAAGAGCAGCACGGCGGATACGTTTGTCCCAAACACTGCGAACATCACGGCCAGCTGGACTTCCCCTAAACGCTGACAGACAAATGCATTCATCATATTAAAGAAATGCATACAAGTTACTTTGTATCTTTACAAATAGTTCATTTTTAACCGTTTATTTATATGAGGTTCCTATTTTTTTACTGGATTATTCTTTCATATTGTTGAAAGGATTGTTTCTATAATGACTGTGCGGAAACTGTGTCTCAATATAAATCTGAAATGCTTCACTGACTGAAAACATGAAAATCAAATCCGTGTCAGACAGTAAATACTGTAACTCTTTATTAACCAATTGGTCATACAAAACAACAAAGAGGAAACAATTTAAGATGTTTCAGCACCTTTGATGATAAGTAAGCTCATGGCCATTGGAATTTCCCTATACTGAGCTCATTCCTAATGACTAACTGAATAGTCCTAATGACTAACTTATTATTATTTTTTTTCCAGGACATTTGCTCAGTTCCAGGACATCTCTGAATTTGTGCTTTCACTGTACATAGCCTATGTTATATAGGTCAGATTTGGTTTTGTTTGTATGTTTTCATATTGTAACGCATTAGAACTGTCCTCATAATTACTTTTTTCAACTATTTTGTTTTAATAAAATATACATTACCATTGTACATGTTTGTCACCCAAATTCTTAACCGTCCAAATTCTTTGATTTACAATTTTACATATATATTATATCAAAGAAAGAAATTGCTAATAGCTATATATCAGCTCTTCAGATAAAATTGACACATACGTTGACAATGCATATTTAAAAGTATCGGTAACACTTTATTTTGATAGTCCACTTTAGACATTCTACTAACAGTAAGTAGCTTTGCATCTGCATGTCAACTAGTCATTAGAGTATTAGTAGACTGTCTGCTTAATATCTTCTAACACTCTTCTAAACTTTGCAAGTATATGTCAACTTATTCTACTAACCCTAAACCTAACCTAACAGTCTGCTCTGAGAGTTAGTAGACATGTAGTTGCAAAATAATGAGAATTAGTTGACATGTAGTTGCAAAGTTACTCATAGTTAGTAGAATGTCTAAGTAGAATGAATAACCAAAGTATCATATAATTTTTACTAAAAGGGTTTACTCTTTTTTTTTTCTTCTTTTTAATATATATTTAAATAAAAATGTCTGAAATATGACCTGATAAACTGAAAATTAACTGAAATATGACAAACTTTTTTAATGAAATCTTCAGAAATAGAAACTATTTTAATTTTTTTATTTAAATAATTAAGCAATTATTTTGTTGAACTTTAGACACAGTCTAAGGATTACAGGGTGTAAGGATTATTTGAAAAGACAATAGCTAAATAGATAGTAGGTGTGACATTGTAGGTCAGATTCATCGGTCACGTAATGCGAGAGATAACAAAGGCATTGTGTTTTTGAGTGAATATTATCTGGGTACAGATAAACATGAATCTTACTCACATAAGGAAAAGCTCTTTAGTGACTTCCAAGAAATTTCCAGCATCATTAACTCACTAGTTCAGCATATTGCAAAATTTTTGGCATACGAAACTTACACACCTAGGCATGTGTGATAGGGTGGTTAAAAATATCTTTCTCTCTCTGATGTCTAAAGCTGTAAAGTATGCCATGATGTCACATTGGAGGAGGAGCCTGATTCTTAACTTATTGTATATAAACACAGTTTGACAGTGAAGAGCAAGACATCTCAGGAACAAACAGCCTGAAGAGCAGAGAACAGGTATTGGCTGAATTAAATATGATCCAGTTTCCATAATTTCCTTGATATATTTGTAATTGTCTTATATTGCTCTTTCAACTTTGTCTACAGCTTAAGACTCAGCACTAGGACATCAGCATCTTTCTGACTCAGGTGCGTGTTTTTTGTTGTCTGCACAAACTCAGTGAACTTTTGCAATGAAAATGAGCCTGTTAAACAGATGGTAATGCCTGATATGCATTCGAGCTGCCAGCATTTAAGAAATCTGTTAACGGAGGCTCACCTCCACCCTCATGCGTTTAAGAGTAGCATGTTCTTCCCATTTAATTGCTCATGGACCATTGCCTCCAGTCACTATAGCTCTCTATGTTCCTGCATAAACAACCTAGAATAAATTTGCCATGAATAAGTGGGGAGGAGTAGAGCCAAAACAAGAAGTTTTTCAGAGGTCGAAAAGGGAAATGCCTAAGTCAGACTGAACGTGGTTCCAAGTTTTATTTCCCATCTTCTGTGCAGATTATAAAAACAGCTTCTCTTTCCCAGTGGAATTTGCACAGCTGAGCTCGAGCCCGAGAAGCAAATAAAGCTAGAGGCAAAGTCTTTCACACATCTCCGGCAGACAAGCGGAAGTTTTACTGCATTTTCAAACATGAAGGCAGACGCAGCTGAGATTCAGGCCCTGTACGAGCAGCAGGGGTACATGACGGCGATTCCTATCCTCAGTCCAGAAGAGCTGCAGCAGGCCCGAGACGCCTTCGCCGAGCTGGAGAGGAAACATGGTGAGCTTCAGACATATAAGACATATAAGCCTTTGAATTGAGGCTTGTAGCTGAAATAATGACGTTGTTCTTGTACAGGTGAAGATTACACCGCTTACAGCCTTCATAATATCCACAAGGAGTTCGACTGGGTGATGGCCCTCGCCAAGCACCCTAAGCTTCTGGAGGTGGTCACCGCGGCTCTGGGGCCTGACGTCATCCTGCTCGACTCCAGGTTCATTTGTAAATATCCAGTATGTAACAAGCCTGCCAAAACCCAAGAAAGCAACGGCATCATCCAACCGAACGATACCTGTAATAAGGAAAAGGACGGCATTGAGAAGACGGACGGGATGCCGTTTGTGGCCTGGCACCAAGATATGAAGTAAGCAGAATTCCAAGAAAATGAAATGGGTTTTTGTTGGCTTAGATATCCATTCCAACTGTTGTGATCATCATATGTTGTTGTTTTTAGGTACTGGGGCTTTGATGGAGGTCCCGTTCTGTCTGTCTGGCTTGCTCTGGATGACTCACTTGAGGACAACGGAGCACTGCAGGTTATTCCAGGTATGTACACTGTCTCTGTTTAAAAGAGGGATTGTGTCACTTTGTCTGGTTTGTAATGTGTCTAAACTGTCCCAACAGGAAGTCACCACTCTGGTCTTCTGCCCCATCAGCAAGCCAAACGAGCTGGAAACATGCTGAGCGTCAACCAGGAGATCCCAGAGGAGCTGGTGGAGACAGAGAAAGCCATCTTATGCCCCCTTCAAGCTGGTCAGATGTCTGTGAGTATGAATACTTGTTCTGACATTTCTTTACAATGTCTGAAAAAACACACTACCAGTCAGAACCGTGGAACAAATCAAAACAAGCTTATATCTGAGTTTAATGTTAAAATTTGCTTCTGTATTCAGATCCATGATGGACTTCTGGTTCATGCCAGCGATCCCAACACGTCTAATAGGAGGCGCTGTGGCTATGTGATCCGATATGTCCCCACATGTACTTATCCAATCCAGGTAAACATCTCACTTAGTTTACAAAATGATGACATTTCACATATATGTATCTGCAGACATTCAGCTGGAAAAGCATATAAATCTGTGTTTTCCTGACAGGACCCTGAGCGTCCCAGGACTTTTCCTGACACAGTGCTGGTCAGCGGTGTTGACAAATACAACCATTTCTCCTGCAAAACCTCCAAACTGTGACCGGCTTCTACCGACATCTTTATTAAAGACATGGTTGCTTTGGCTTTATGAACAACTCTAACAGTGTGTGTGTCAAATGAAACAGTATTTTAAACTGTTCAACCTATTTTTCTGTTACTACTATGATAAGTTAATGATGACCAGTGTATAATTTGAAAGTTTATATTTATATTTATATGCCATAAATGCATTTTTTATTATAAAATTTGGGTATGTATCTTTCAGGCTTTTCAGAAAATCATGTGTTATGGAATTTTAAACTTGATGGTCTTTATGTGTCCTTTGACTGTTGCTTTCTGAATATGGAATTGATCTGAAATGCTCAATAAAATGTTCAATATTACCTCTCTAGATGTGTAAGTCATTTGCAACTGATTCAACAAATAGAGATATGAATAGAGAAATGACAGAGCCACAGCAACACCACATAATGCAATCTACCAAAAGCAGCACAAATGAACAACTATTGCAGCCACGTCCAGTGCAATACGGGTTAAGACATGCTTTTCCTGGGCGTTAAGTAATGTCGCAAATACCACTAAACTAACTACTGCAAACCTTAGTAAATCACTTTGCATGATTTGTTTAAATACTCCCATAAACGTAATGTCTAAAAGGGAAACTCCTACAAATGCATATGCAGTAAGGTCCACAACTTTTCAGTGCTATGTTTCACTGTATGTCTTTAGTAAATCCTGACAGTAGCTTTTTAATGTCAAAAAAGGGTTTGCATTAATGCAAGCTGTTAGTAATTTTGGCCCTTGGTCTTGAAACCTTTACAGACCACATAGAAATGTCTTGGACCTAGGTTATTTTGTGTCTTGCTCTGGATCTAGATGTACCATTTCAAAAAAAGTGTGTTTCAAACACTTTTTAACACAGTATCTTCATGTTCACTTCACCTAAAGACACTAACCATTTGTGACACGAAGCTTTTGGTGGTGACGTATGGGAAAATTGAAAATAAGGTGGAAACTACATGCCTATGGCATTTACATTTACATTCACATTTAATCATTTAGCAGATGTTTTTATCCAAATCCACTTACAAATGAGGACAATAGAATCAATCAAAACAACAAAAAAGCAACAAAATATAAGTGTTTTAATAAATTCCTCTCAGTCTAATGAAGTGCATGTACTTTATATATATATATATATATAGATATAGATATAGATAGATAGATAGATAGATAGATAGATAGATAAAATGGATAGTAGAGGGTCATTATTTTTTCATAACAATTATAAAGAAAACAGGTAGAACAGAAAAAGAATAGAGAACATGAGCATTAGAGGGTTCACCTCACACCTCCAAGATACCTTGAAGGCCTCGGACCACTGGAGTGCAGTTTCTGAGATGCCCTTTGCAATGAGGGCTGACAGAAGGATCTGGTAGTTCATCATGTCAAAAGCACCAAAAACAGATGAGTATGAGTATCTGGAGTGAATTCTGCTCATTCATCCTGGGTATATATTCTGCTAAGTATCTTTTCAACTACAGGCCTGTCAACTACACTTGTCAACTAGCAGTCATAGAGTATTAGTAGACTGTCTGCTTAACATCTTTATTTTGATGCTCCTCAACACACGTTCTACTTTGAAAGCACATGTCAACTTCTTTATCATTAGTGTAATGACTAATGACAGTTCAGAATGTGATTAAATTCAGAACATGTGTGATTAAGTCTTTTTAAAGATTTGAGGGTCATCGAGCACATCCACTGATTTCCTCATTCTTATGTTTTTCAGGTCGCAAACACACAGTTTGTGACTCTTTTCACATTTGTGACCCTGGACCACAAAACTAGTCTTAAGTAGCGCGGGTATATTTGTAGCAATAGCCAACAATATGAGTCAAAATGATCAATTTTTCTTTCATGCCAAAACTCATTAGGACATTAAGTAAAGATCATGTTCCATGAAGATATTTTGTAAATTTACTACCATAAATACATCAAAAGTTCACTTTTGATTAGTAATATGCATAGCTAAGAACTTCATTTGGACAACTTTCAGGTGATTTTTTCAATATTTAGATTTTTTTGCGCCTTCAGATTCCAGATTTAGTTGGAAATAGCTGTGTCTCAGCCATGGAAGTTAACAATAGCAGGGTGAACAACACTGCTGATTTATAGAGGTAAATGGGAGACCAGAGAAAATTTAATTTCACCGTTCCCCTTTGCTCTAACAGCAAATGAAAAATCCATCATCACATTTCTACAACTGTCAAAAGAAGGTAAAAAATAAACAGAGATGGGATTTGACAGTGAAAAGAAAGAACTATCTTGGCAGCAGTGTTGATTAGTTCACTAGTGTACTGGATCACATGGTATAATAAATATACTTTAAATAATGCATATTAAATAACAGTAAGTAACACTTTGGTTTAGGGAGCAATTCTCGCTTTTACCTAGTTGCTTTTTTAGCATGCATATTACTAGCATATTGGCTGTTTTTAGTCTACTTATAAAGCATTCTACCACATACCAAAACTTAACTACTAATTATTAATAAGTAGCAAATTAAAAGTTTATTGAGGGCAAAAGTCATAGGTCATAGGTAATAGTTAATAGTGAAAACTGATCCCTAAACTAAAGTGAGACCTGCTGTCACAACTAGCAACACTGGAAATTAAAAAGAAATATTATTTTGACTACTTTGAGAATATCAAGATTAAGTAAAGTTAACACATACAAAAATAACTGTGTGCTGTAAAGAGATTTTTAAGCATCGGAACAGCATCACACTTAAAACAAACAGTTTTTGCATACTGTTTTGTTTTACTGGATAATGATTTTACAGCTGATGTAAACACACAACTTCATTCTAACAGTGACTTTTTGGTGTATGTTCCAATCAATTCAACAGGGATCAAATCTAACCATAATTTTTTCACACTTAATATGCAGCTTAATTTTGAGTTAATGATACATTAGATAAGTAAAAATTTCCAAACTGACATTTTTTGATGAATACACATTCTTTAAGGACCATTATTCATGCATATTGCCTCTGTATCATGATTTGCCTTCTATCATGCAGTAGCCAATACAACCCCGCTATAATATACGCACAGCCTAAAATTTCAATACGCTAACACTAATATTTTCCAAATCATGCTGTACTCATGGTTACAATAATGTTTCATTATTTTATATATGTATGTTTGTATTAATTATTGTTTGTTTATGGAGTACATAGTCTTTACAGTAAACAAGCATCTATAACTTTGCTTTTGCTTTCAATTATTCGCTGAAAAGCAGTCCAGAAGTATTTTGAAACCACAGATCATTGATTGTTTGCCCAAAGGGTCAAACAAAATGGCAAAACTTCAACGTTGTGCTTTAGTGTGTCGCTTTTGCGTTTTTGTATTTTGTTTAGTTGTGGTATACTATTTTCTTTCTTTCCTTCTTTCTTTCTTTCTTTTTTTTTTATACTAGAGTAAATTGTTTTTTTCTCAAAATTAAAAGAAAATTGATATGTGCTAAAATATCATTTAAAAAAGCATCATTTTTGGAGTAAATTTGAATACAATTTAGTGTTGCCAGCCTGTTTTGGGGAGTGGGTGCCAATCTAAATGAAAGACTGAATAAGTCTGTAATAACAATAGTTATTGAGCTTGTCTATAATAAAATGAACAACACACAAATGAACAAGGAAATGTTCAAAATCACTTCAGTTTTATTGGTTACCACAAAAACACTGACAGTAAGTTTGCCCTGTTTTACTGAAAATGAACTGTGATATATAAGTTTATGACCAGTGTTTATCTTTTCTAGGTTTAAAGGACAACATTTTTATTCATTTATAAATAAATATACATTTATTGATGTAATTACTTTCAGACTGTGAAATGACAGATTTAGGCTAGCTTGAGAACTTCTTTGACCATGACACCCAGACCATCAAAGATCTCATGGATGGCAGCGTTGCACATGAACGCACTCGTAGTCACCAGTTTGTTCTTGGAATCGACGTGAACCTCACCGACATTCTTATTCAAGTGTTTGCAGCCCAGTTCAGCCATGGCTTTAGCCACTTGAGCGTACGGCCACCTGCGGTCGCAGAAAGACAACATCGGGTTCAGAACCAAAACACCTCTCAGCCACTAATATCATCAGAGCCTAGTTTTTATAACTCTGTAAACCTGCCCAAACTCACTTCTCACACTCTGTGTCGTGGCCGACGGTCAACTCACATCCGGGAATAGCTTTGGCTGCCAGCACAGGAGAAATGCAGCACATGCCCATGGGTTTCTTCGCCTGATGAAAAGCTTTAATGACCTTCTCAACCTCAGGTTTGACTGAGTACTCCTTGTTTTTGGTGGCCCAGTCGCTCAGGTTTTTAGCCACTCCAAAACCACCTGTACAGCGTATTAAGAGTTAATTCACTATTTAATGGGTCATGAATTGAGAAATCAAATTTCCTTGATCCTTTACCATAAATAAACTTCTTTGTTAGTCCAAAAACAGCAAAAGGCTTAGACTAGTCTTACAAGTTAGTCATCTAATTTGTTTTTTCCTTAAAGACTAGCCATAACTTTGTAAAGCCTGTTTCATAACAATGTAAATTGGTCTAATTGAAACCAGAAAATAAGACTCTACTTCTAGTTTCCTTGTCTTGACATAGTGACTAAGTTCATGCAAACTGTTTTATTACATAATAGAGATGAATATCTCAGAACAAGAGTAGACTTTTACATCATCGCCTCTTTGACCCGCCCACTGGAGTGTGTTATTAAAGTGACAGACAGAAGGAAAACTACAACACAATCAGTGGACTAAAAATAGCATGCCCTTCTACTGAATCGTAATGTTAGGAAAGTGGCTGTTTATTTTCAACTACGTGAAAGTCTCAGTAGAGTTCTCTTTGATTTGTGATATAAAAGAACTTAAGTCTTATGTAAGACATTCACATTGCAAAATGGTTTATTGCTGTTTATGTGTCAGTAAATCAAGCCAGTGACTAAACGGTTTATACTGTTCCTGTTAGTAGTATAAAAATCATTTCTTATTAAAAAAATTATGATCTCTGTTTATTCATTCTCTGTGTTAATCAACACATTTTACTTTTTTTTTTTTTTTTCACAAAAGAGTTTCATATTTAATATGTATTTAATTTTCAAATATGTTACCTAATCACAGCAGTGGGCCCAGTCACATCAATGACATTAACTATAATTATAATGATAAGGTTGTAAAAATCATGCTAAATTAAAAAGAATAGCAGAGTCAACATCAAAAATATAACGGTAATACCTTGAAGGAAAAATATTGTTGGAATTACTTTTTTCCTCTAGCTGATAAAATATAAAAACATTGACAGCCAATCAGAATCCAACTTTATAGTTACCGTTTTTGGTGTAAGGGGGGCCTATAGAGGTTTGTTCATAGACAAAAGAACCGATCTATGCTTTAGTATAATGCCGCAGCTGTTTTAATCACCTGGAATGATGAGCGCATCAAAGGCTCCGACGTCTATCTTGGCCAGGTCTGTGACGTCACCCCGGGCGATGCGCGCGCTCTCCTGCAGCACGTTCCTCTTCTCGGACCCGGGCTTTCCTTCACAGTGGTTCACCACATGCATCATCTCAACATCAGGTGCAAACATCTGAACCTGCAAAGCAAAGTGAGCTGCATTAACGGCAAGTTGAGTTGTATTAAAGTTCCGTAATTGTGTGCATGCACATTACCTTGGCACCTGCACGACTGAGATGCACCAACACAGCAGACGCCTCATGAACCTCTGTGCCGTCATATACGCCGCAGCCTGACAAAATCACCGCCACACGCTTTGCCATTTTGCCTTTTGCACAGAAGACAAACACAGAAATGATCTATTAATGTTGGCCTTTAACTGTACGTATTCATTCGGTCATATGTGACTGTTCTTGGCATTGAGAAGACACGCCGCAAGTATCTAGCAGGTGGCAATTACCTAGACACTGGCAGAATTAAATATTTACATAGCGCGAGCATCTCTAGAGAGCCTTGCCCTGGTAACACAGGATCAGTTTCCATGGAGTTACAGTAAACAAGTGTTAAACAGAAATTGTACTCGGGGTGTTAGTTCCTTACAGTAATAGTGAAAGTACCGCTAGCATTAAACAACCTTTAAAAATATCAGAACATTGATACAGAAAATAACATGTTTCGGATGTTTCGATGTTTAACAATCATCAAAATAACAAAATAACAAATAACAAAAAATGTTTAGCCTCTAAGCCTAGAATTGCAGTTGTTTAAAGCAGTGCAGCAGCCTACCTTGTCAGAGGAGTTGAGTTGAGAAGTGAATTGTGCTGCTTTCTGAGCGTGCTTATATTCAGCCGCTCACAGTCCCTCCCACGAAGGCGTGTAACACTGACCGCCAGAGCTTCCTGGAAGGAAAAGTACGCTATTGTCTCTGTTTTCCGTGTAGATTGTGCTTAGTCATAACTACCTTTTCTTTCATTTTGAGCTCACCTGTTTATATTGGTGCCATATTAACCCAACCTTAACAAAGGTGAAGATAAGCTTCATGTGAATGAAAGGGAGCAGTGTGGAGAACTCTAGAGTATATTACTGTAAGTTATACATTTTAGTAGCCTATATATCTTTATTTGATTATAAAGTAATAACGTAAGTATCTGCAGCACCAGTTTTTCTCAGAGCTTAACTTTTTTTAAATGGCAGATTCACACAGGTGTCCTCGCAAAGTAAACGGAAGTGTAGTATTTCACATTAATTATGAACATTTTCCATCACCATCTGACAACCACAAACGTTTCATAACACTTTTCTTCATTTGAGCTCTGTATCTGTTGTTTCAGTAATTACATTGAAAATATCAATGATGATACTAATCTAACTTTAAATGTAACATTTTGTAAAATGTTTACATGTTTCTGCTATTAAACCATTTACATTTCATAAATTTACATTTCAAATTCATTAAACAAAAAGTGATATAATAATAATTAATGAGCAAAGGTATGAATGGCAACACTTTACAATAAGTTAACATTAGTTAATGTATTAACTAACATGAATGAGCAATGAACATTACACTATTTGTTAATCTTTGTTAATGTTAGTTCATTAAAATACAGTTCATTGTTCATGTTAGTTCACATTAAATTAACTAATGTCAACAAACACAACTTTTGATTTTAAAAATGCATTAGTAAAGCTTGAAATTAACGTTAACTAAGATTAATAAATGCTAGAAGTATTGTTCATTCTTTGTTCATGTTAACCAAAGTAGTTAATGTTAACTAATGAACGTAATTGTGTAGTGTTACCGAAAAAATAAAATGTAGCCTATACGACGGAGACTTAGTTTTGTATTAGAAGAATTGCAGTAATTTTCCAGCAGCTGTATAAAGGATGAGGAAACCCCAGGAAAGAAGGAAACAGAACGGCTTTTGTACGCGCATGTCTGTCGTCACCGCGCATGACGTCACGAGTGTGTATAAAGCTGAGCGCCTGTGTGTGAAGAGCGCGTCTGAATGAGAATGGCAGAGTCGGAGTCACTGCATTTATCCATCGGAGTCCTGGGCATATCTGGGGGTAGGTTGCAGAAAACAACAACAACAAATAAAGATCTTTTAGATCTTACAAATGACTTTAGAGAGTAAATAAAACGATTATCTCTGTTGTTTACCTCGAATATTAAAAAAATAAAAAAAATAAAAAACTTTTCGAATGAAATGTCAAAATTAAAAATTATTTGCGTTAACCTATGAATATTTATTGTAAGTGTTTATTTATAGAATGAATAGAATATTCTCACGTGTGATTTTAACTATTTTTAATATTTGGTTTACTATTTACGGATTATATTATATCATTTCCTTAACGCCAATAGAGGGTAAAACTAACGTGTGTACTGTGCTATAACTACACCGCTGATGTGAAAGCTCTTGAGATGTAAATCTTGATTGATTCTGTACATCACTGGTCATCTTTTCCCGTCTAAAAAAGATGTCTTGTTAATAGGTTCTTTGTTGCTTCTGGTGAACAACTATGCAAGCTCCCCAGCCGAAGCTCTGATCACAGACACAGCTTTAGGAGTTCTGCTCCTCATATTTGCTGTTCTGCTGGCTTATTCAGGTATTTATTAAATATTATTTGGCTACAAAATCAGACACAATGTATTGCACATAGAATAATAAGTTTGTTTTTTCTTAGTTACATGGTCTTTGTTTATTGTCTTAACTTTACAGTGTCAAGTGGAGAAATAACAACCAGTGAACTACTGCTTTTTAACATAATTAATACATTAACTAATGTTACCATATGCAGCTTGAAATATTAAAAAATATTTTAGTGCATGTAGACTAAAGTCAAAGTAAAGTATTTGTAGACTGATTTGTAGTTGGACCAGGAAAAGCATCAGCAATGAGGCACTGTGTCACTATCAAAACATTGCTGTTTTTGGTCGCTCTGACATGGCAACATTAGTTCTTTCAATGTCATGGGTCTGGGGTGGAGCTGTCTGTTTGTCTGATCATTTAAGGAAGAGGGGAGTACTCTAGAAACTTGTTATTAAAAAAAGCTGTGAACACTGTGAATATATAAATTCTTCTTTTTTAATCAAATGTTCACTTTCTCTCTTTTTCATTCTCTGTCTCACTGTCTTTTCATCTAGGTGTACGACGCAGCCAGTCCCACAATGTACTCTTTGGTAGTTTGTGCCTGACAGTGTCTGCCCTGTGGTGTGGCTCAGGTTTGGTGCACATACTTGCAGGCGAAAACGTAATAAATGGCAACACAGAGCTGAGAAATGCCATGGTGCCAGGCCTCGCAGCTTTCACTCTGGCACTGCTTGTTATTTGCATTGTGGCAGTTTTATGTCATGAGGTTGTCCTCTCATTCATCGCCCTGAGCATATGCTTAGCGTGCGCCCACCAGATTGCAGGTCTGGCAGATTCGGCCTTCGGACAGGCGGCCACCGCGGTCTGCTACCTCATGGTCTGTTTAGTAGGTGCTTATTTTGGAAGTGGCCGTTTGCTGTCTTACATCACACAGAGAAAGATTCAGCTACCCGGAACATTCAACAAAGATAGCGTGAAGACAATGCAGAGTCAAGAGGCTAATGATGCTGTGGTAGTTGGAGTAATCATGAACTTGTTGTCAGCTAGTGTGCTAGCTTGTCCTCTGCTTGGTGTTGTCCCGAATCTTTTCTCTGGCCATGTCCCCTGGCTGTGGACCGCTGGCGTCTTTCAGCTGGGTGTGTGTATTAAGAGCTATAGATCTATGGACACCCTGGCAGCCACTTTCTTTGGCTTCACATCAATCCTGCGGTTCACTGAAGGGTACACCGCACTAGTGGTGGGCTTCACAAACCAGGTGCCTTATTCGCCAGTGCCGTTTCCAGTTGTATTCTCTGTGCTCTTTTTCATCCTGGCTTTGTTTAACCTGCAGGGAGGGTTTGTGAACACCATCTACCAGCTGTTTTTTGTGGCATACTGTATAGCAATTGCAGCCGAACCCCAAAGCTTCTTTCAGAGAGGAACGCAAGGTGTACAGGCGGCCATCTTCGTTACTTCCGCGTTTGTGCTCTTTATAACCCTTTATAACATGGTCTCCTCAAACAAGATGCCTACAGGTGCAGGTCTCCTTAAGAACCAGATGGCCCGCAGTAATAGATTCGTCTTACAAACCAATGGCAAAGAGCTACACGCTCCCTATCTGGGCTACTCTAAATATGCCGACGCTGAGGTGTTGGGCCACGGCTGCAGCGTCCTGGCCGCTTTTTCGATTACAGCCTCGCTTCCTAGTGGAGACCCCTTGGCCATTCTGATTCTGCCTTGGGCGGTGGTTTCAGGTGGTGTGCTGCACCTAATATGTGGCTCTGTTGCCTTTGCTCGAGGAAAGACCCTAGAGAGTACGACTTTCATCCTTTACGGTATCATGTGGACAGTGTGGGGCCTGACGCGCTTTGGAGGCCTCTATGGGGATGTGCGCGGCCTACACCTAGCTGTGGGAATCATTAGTTTCATGCTCTTTAATGTGTTAGTGACAGTAGGGGCCTTGTTTCTCAACAAGGCTTGGTTCATCTACTCCTTCACCTTCCAACTCATCCTCATTAGCTTCTTACTGGATGCAGTAGGCGCGCTACCCTACGGCTACGATATCGGTGTGACCATTATCCTCGGGCTGGTCAGCTTCTACATGTTCCTGGCCAGCATTTTCAACTGCACCTTTAAAAGTCCACAAATGCCATTCGGTGATCCTTTCATCAAGTTGAGTGGCTTTGGAGGAGGCAAAGACAGCTGCCCTCACCTTCCAGCCAGGAAGTCCTCATCCGTTCAACAAATTGCAGGTGAGTCACTTTCGCAAAGGTGAAAAATGAGTATTGGCAAACACATGAATGCATATCTGTATACCAATGTATTTTCCTTTCTTTTATGACAGAGATCATGAAAAATGGGGGCATATGTGGAATGCCCACAGACACCGTCTATGTGCTTGTGGCAGCTTGTAATCGCCCACAGGCTGTTGAAAAAGCATATAGGTCAGTTACCGTCCCCATTAAACTTTAAAAAGAAGAGTGTGTGACACTTTAGTTTGGGGACCAATTCTCACAGCTAACTAGTTGCTTATTAGCATGCACATTACTAGCATATTGGCTTTTTATTAGTACTTACAAAGTAATGCCATATTTTAAATCCATTAATCCACCCAATACCAGAACTTAATAACTACTTTAGGAACTGTTAATAAACAGTAATTAAGAGTTTACTGATGCAAAAGTTGCAGTTGGTAGTTAGTTAATAGTGAGAACTGGTCCGCAAACAAAAGTGTTACCCGAAAAGTCTTTGGTTTCTGCTGCTCCAGTGTCTCCTAACTGTGTAATCACACCTCTATAGGGTGAAGAAACAGGCTAAAGAACGTCCCATGTCCTTATGGATCTCATCTATAAAGCAGTTGGAGCCGGTCAGAGAACAGATCAGCCCTCTTCTCTGGGACTTTATGGAAGCTGCTTGGCCATCTTCCATTAGCTTAGTTATAGCTAGAGGTGGGTATTGTGATATTCGCATTGTACCTGACATGTGTACCAAATTTGTCCAAATTTAATCCAAACTCTGTTTATTTTTAGCTCCGTGGATGGAATTCTTTGGATTGGGCGACTCATCCAAATACATCGGCACACCGCAGAGCATAGCCATAAGAAACCCAGACTGCACTGTTGCTACACACCTTATAAATGCAGTATGTGTTGTTATTTTTTCTCATTGGATTATTGGACTTTGTCATAGCCCTGTTCTGTATGAACTATTCATTCCTGTTTGACTAGGTGGGTCCCATTGCAGTCACCTCTGCTAATCCCACTGGTGAGGCAGATACTACTCATCATAACCAAGTTTATGCAAAACTTGGTGACAAGGTACAGAAGTGGTTTATTTTTTTGAAGATTCACACGTATTACCTATCAGGGGAATTAAATGTCACTGGCGTATGTCCTGCAGGTAGATGGGGTGCTGTGTGATGGACCATCACCAGAGAATATCGCCTCCACAGTGGTAGACTGCACCAAAATTGAGAGCGGCCAAATTGGATTTTTCCGTGTCGGGCTTATTCCTAAATCTAAGGTAACAACTTAGCATTCCAACACGGATGTCCTACTATTCACAAATGTATTTAGCTGTCTGAAGTTAACTGCAAATCTGTTTTGTTGTGATTTTCAAAAGGTTCTTCAGATCTTCGAGGAGATTCAGAAGAAGCACATGCAAGGCGAAATGAATGCAGCTTTTGAGACTGATATCTCAAATCCTAACAGATATCTCACAGTCTCTCAGACAAACTTGTCAGTAACTCAAACAGACTCTGGGCTTGGTCGTACCACCCCTACCGGCTCACAGAGCTCTCTGGACCTCAGCCAACATGGCAATCAGGAAGAGGAGGATGATGCTTTATAGACACTGCCAAACACTGCACGTGCTATCCATTTTAACGTGTACAGTACAGACTTTCAGTGTGTTAACAGCAAATGATTTAGACAAATGGGCCAGGAAACAAAGAAATTACAGTTCTATGAATGAATAAAGGTGGTAGTAGCCCTAAATATTGCGAGTAGACAATATTAATGTGTTGTTAATGTCTGTGCATTAATTTAGTGTTCATCACTAAAGGAGTGTGGTTATCATTATCTTACAGTAATTTTAAACCCTTTTTTACGTATTTATTAATTTAATGAAATATTAAAATGTAACAATGTGTATATTGTTTGTTTGCCAATGTGTTGTTTTATACCTGTTAATATACTGTACAAAATATTAAAAATGATCTAAATATGAAGTCCTGACTGAATAAAAGGATTCACATTAATGAAGAGAACGTTAAAAAACCACTGATACAGTTCATATATACACACTGCAGGTGTGTAACATCTATTGTTTTCTTGCTTGTTCTTCTGGCTGAGTCTAGAACAGCCATAGGCATAGTAAAATGTTGTGAATTTGGCACTGATTGGGATGGGTCTAAAGAGTCCTGCAGAAAAGATTAGGTTGCTTTTAGCTTCTATATTCTTAGCTCTAAAACAAATTGTGTCCAATCCTAATCAAAATTGGATCTTCAGACTAAGTCCAAATTTAGATGTATTTTATCTGTTTTGGCCTACTGAACCAAAACTTGAAATAGGAAGCACTCTCACAGCATAAGTGTAAATTTTGGAGAAAACATCAATAATAATAAGTAGGTGATAATTTGACTGACTAGTTTTAGGACAAATAAATAAAGTAAGATGGGGAAGATGCCCCCTAAAGAACAATAAGCTTTTACTTTTACATTTTAACATATTTAGATATAAGATTAGCATTGCACTGACGCAGCAGCCAGTGTGTTGATAAAGGAAACAGCACAAAAAATATCAACACAAAATTGTGAGGCCTTCTTAATATTTCATTCAACTACTAAAGTAAGATGGCCTTCTACCTTATTAATATTTACATATTTTTAAAGGTGTCATTAATAGACAATTTAAAATCCAGTCTTAGGCTATAATTTTAATTTCTAACTAAACAGTGAGTGGACACAGAGGAATTTTATTTAGGCTGTATTTTTTAAAAAAAAAAAAAGTTTACATTTTCATTTATCATCACAGGTTTCTAACTGTTGTTTTCAAGATTCTCAAACAGCAAGGAAGAAACCGTGTTAGTAAATTAGTGACACCTTGGCTCTTGTTGGCTTATAGGTAAACTCACCCTCCAGTGTCCATTCGACATTGGGTCAGATCATGTTTAGATAAAGCTTATCAAATGTCTTAATAGATTCTTGATATGGCAAACAGTTTTCCCCTAATCCACCAAATGTTTCAACGACAAAGACCTTAGGAAGTGAGGCTGTAGGTTGGTGACACTTTGGCATGTTAAAATAAATAAATGAGACCTTGACAAAATTCCATAAGAGAACCATAAAAATTTACAGGAGCCACTTACTGGTCAAGTAATAAATATTGCTTTAATCAAATCACATAAAACATGTCCAATGTTTTTGTCAGTGAAAGCTAATAATGTTGAATTAAATGTGATTTTATTTTATTTTATTTTATTTATTTTATTTTTTTCAACAGTAAAATTCATTACATGCCAGTTAATCAGTTTTAACTGATTCTATTAAGAGTGAAAGAGAGAGAGTGGTTAGAAGATCATTTATCATCTGCAGTTTGTCAGTTTCTTTTTTCTTTCTTTCTTTCTTTCTTCTTCTTTTAACATATTGTTAAAAAAAATCATATTGACATCATTAAGAGTCTGTCTGTGTTTTGGTTTAATTAATTAATCAGCAGTGAAGAAGGAAGCAGTGAAGGTTTGATCATTATTTTTGCTCTGTTAAACAGGACACATCATGCTTACACATAAAGCACAGCAAGCAGGTCTCATTTCATTTTTGGGATTTTCTTCCTTCTGTTCATTTACTTCCTTCACTGGCACAACAATGAAAAGGTGCATACTAATGGAAACTGATCATAGAATTACAGTTAACTGTAAGAATGTGGGTCATAAAATGGAAACTATGCAGGAAATGACTTACTGGGTAACTTTTCTGTTACTAAATAAAACCAAATCATTACTGCTCCAGAGGGGTGGGTCACGGGATGCCAAGTGTTGTCAAAGTCCATTGAATGAGCCTGTAAAAAACCAACATGTCAGTCAAGGTCTGGAGTGTCTTTCCACTGAGGCATTGTTTCTACGTATCAGCATTTATTTCTCACTGCCATGCCATTTTCTGAACACTGGAGGGGAAAAGGAAAATCTTGTGCATGGCTGGCGGTAGTTTGAGCAAGAAAAACTTCCTGGAGTGTAATTGGTTAAACACACTCAGTTTAGAGGGTTTGACTTTCCTATAACACCATGGATGTTTCAAACTCAGGTTTCATGGCTTGAGTTGTTTGTCACATTACCACATTTAGCTGCCAAAAATGGTGCTGAATGTTACACAACAAGTTCATAATTTATTGCTTCATTGACCGTTTTGGCTGGATGTTCATTTTAGAAGTTGCAGAACAGGACTTTCTTGTGGAGAAAGTATGTGACCAAAATGCTAAATCACACATTTAGTGTAAGCTGAACAAGGAAATATTTATCATTTACAACTCAATGCAGGTGATAATAATTACTGATACTTAACAAAAGCAGCGAGGGTTGGAGACAGCTTCTCGCCTTGGCGCCCGTAGACAAAGCTGATGTCATCAGGAGCATACATGTGCATGGGGAAGAGGATACATGAATCATCCACATATCAGCATACCAGATATGGCCTACATTACTGCTTAAACATGAACTTTGTTTGCACACCATCATTATTGTTTACACAGACATGCTGAACTATGTCCAGAGAAGAATTGCACTCTGTAAAATCATGACTTCACTAATTTCTACTAAAAAATATTGTCTCTTAATAATAAAAAAAACACCGGTTGTTTTTTCTACAATTTACTGTTTACTGATCAACATTGTGCCCTACCTGGCAGTGCTGAAGGGCAAGTTCAAACACATCGGTGGTGCTTCCCAAAAAGCCCAACGCTGATGCTGTCCAAAACCATGCGTTTGCTGCGCTGCAGCACGGTCGGTGACAGGTGTCTTGGCTGGACGCTCTGAATGAACCTGCTGGTCACTGTTTCTCAGGGGCAGGATGCTCCACCACTAAAAACAGACAAGAGACAGTGTAAATGAACACTGAAACACTTGACATAACTGGATAGCACCCAGTGCCAGTGACCATTCTACACTGTAAAAAATTTCCCTCTAAAAAAACGGTAATCTACTGGCAGCTGTGGTTGCCAGCATTATACTGTAAAAATACAGTGTGCTACTGTTTTTGAAATTAACAGCAAAAAGCCGTTTTGTCATCTACAGTATACAGCTGTAATTTAGCAGCATATAGCTGTTAAATTGCATATTACACTGTAAAAACAAATTCCCTGTATAAAAACGGTAATCTACTGGCAGCTGTGGTTGCCTGCATTTTACTGTAAAAATACAATGTGCCACTGTTTTTGAAATTAACAGCAAAATGCCGTTTTGTCATCTACAGAATACTGTATCTGTTAAAATACATACTACTCATAACTCCATGATCTCAATTTTCAATGCGTATTATACCCTGCATTTTCTATTTGACTATTACAAAAAGAACAAAGTCCAGTTATGTTTTGTTATTTTATTCTGATATAACACTAGATAAACTTTTACAATATTCCTAAAACAGGCTTGCATACAAACATACAAACATGCATAAGTCTTTATTTATTCACAAAATACAAATGTACTCTCAAATTAGGCTTCAGTGAACACCAGCTAATGTTTTTTTTTTTCTTTTTTTTTTAAACAAATGGTTTATAAAAGATATCAGATGAAATGACTAGTGTCTTTAATTAATCATACCTTTATGTTCCTTTTGGAGCTCAAATGTTTGGTTCCCATTTGTCTTCCATTGTATGGGCAAACATTTCTCTATGACAATATCTTAATTTGTCCTCTAAGAGAAAGTCCTACTGGTTTGAGACAGCATAAGGTTGAGTTAAGGATGAGATACTTCTGGACTGATGTTCTTCTTCATCATCTTGGGTGTTCTTCTGCAGTTTTTCCAGTTATTTTAGACACCTCTTTTCTCCATGCAGCTTTGATCCTCTTTTCTGGACTTATTCCAATAAAGTATCTGAAAAATAAGAGGAGAAAAGCTTCAGAACATATTCTTGTGTATAATTTGATTTGGTCAAATTGAACTTTCTAACTAAAAACTAGCCGATAATTGAAGAAGTCCACTTCCAGAACAACAATTCACAAATAATTTACTCACCCCCTTGTCATCCAAGATGTTCATGTCTTTCTGTCTTCAGTTGTAAAGAAATTATGTTTTTTAAGGACAGCTTTTCAGGATTTTTCTCCATATAATGGACTTGATTGGTGCCCCGATTTTGAACTTCCAAAATGTAGTTTAAATGCAGCTTTAAAGGACTCTGAACGATCCCAGCCGAGGAAGAATCTAGCGAAAAGATTGGTCATTTTTTTTGGAAAATAAAAATTGGTATACTTTTTAAACACAAAAGTTCATGTAGCACAGGCTCTGAGATGCGCATTCACAACACTACGTACTATTGAACCACGTCGAAAGGTCACACTTAACTACAGACTACAGTTTATAAAGTGAACACACAAAGACTGAGAAAGTGCAAGTAAGTCAAACGCTGTTTACAAATAAAAAGGTACAACGATGTCAGACAATTCTGAAGTTATAGGAGAAAAATAAGATGGAGTTTTTCTCCATACTCTATCTTTTTGAGCTGGAGTACATAGACGATGAACTTAGACGTGATTTATAGTAGTGATGGGAAGTTCGGATGATTTTACAGACTTTTTGAGTCTCGTTCAGCAAAATTAACAAATCTTTTTTTCGAGTCATTTCGTTCATTTTAGCAAAATATAATTAAAATATGACCAGAGTAGAATTTACTTAATCGTATGCTGATTTAAACTCTGATGATGTGATATATGATATTTAATGGCGTTGTGATGTCTGTTTGTCCCTACAATGCAAAAGAAAATGGGGCCCAAACTTTAATACCACAGATATACAGTAAATGGAGGATAAAGGTAATTAATCGCATGGTTTAGCCAGTTTTCTGAAGTGATTCAGTTTGGGTGAAAACAATTTTGCATTTTGCATTTCCAGGTTCTAATTTGTGGTTCTTTGGTCTGATATTTTGATATCAGACAAAATTACTGGTAATTAATCATACCTTTATGTTCCTTTTGGAGCTTGAAGGTTTGGTTCCCACTGGCCTTCCATATGGGCAAAACAGACATCAGTTCTCCAGGACAATATCTTCATTTGTCCTCCAAGAGAAAGTCCTATGAGTTTAAGACAGCATAAGGTTGAGTAAATAATGAGATTTTTAGTGAATGATAAACAAACAATAGGCAAACTTACATTTTCTTAAAGAATGAATAATTTGCTTCTCTACAAAGTCAGCCTTTGAACTACAAGGATAAGGAAAACATAATGTAAAGAATAGATAGCTTCTCTAGTTAACTAATTACAGACATCCCACACACAAAACATTAAAATAAAGTTCAAAAATAAAATAAAAACCGACAGATTCTTTCGGTGCATCTGCTGCTATTTTTGCAATCGCTAGCAGCGCTTTGAGTACGTTCACAGTAATCATGCAAGAATTATGAATTTTGTTCATACACATGTATCTTTTGCTTAGATGAAGTTCGGAGTATGTTTCAGTTACAGAAATTGTGTGATGGTAATAAATAACAAATAAAATGCAGTCGGAGTATATACTAACGAGCTAACAATGCTATCATATCTTACTTGGTTACTGTTCCATGATTAAAACATGCTATCCTTTCATCAAATTATGCTTTGCTGGCTCTTTATAATGTTAATATTTAGAAGTGTACGTGGTAAGATAAAACCAAAAGTGTGGTTGCAAATAACTGCAGCAGATAATAGCGGGTTTGAACCTCACGCTAAAATTGTAACCACAAAAGAAAAAACAAAAACATCATTTCACAAAACGTCATATTTTTACTCAGATAAAGTTTAAGATGTGCGGGTTAGAGAAAAAAAAGTTTCTTACCAGTTGTGTGTTATATGATGGCAGTCTGTACGAAGGGCTGACACTCCTGTGGTAACTTGCTGATTAAAACACGGTCACGAATCCAATTTAAATCCCAAAAGCTTAATTGGATGTTGAAACATTAATTTTTAAAAGTAATAAGTACTTTAGAAATAAAACAATAAAAGGCAGAGCTGCAAAATGACCTCGTGCAGATAAACCAAAATGTCTTCCTTTCCCTGCACGTGTACAATGGAAAATATGGTATTATGCTGTTAAACAAGAGTGTCATACTGTTGCTGATCAACATATCCCACAATGCATCGCAAAATACAGTAACTTACTGTTATTATATGAACAGCATTTTACTGTTAAATTTCCTTGTAAATTTACAGGAATTTTTTACAGTGTAGATTAAGTAGACGTTCTGCTAGTTCGCTATGGTCCCCCCAAAAGGGGTCTTTCTGCCTCTAAGCAGACCCTCAGCAAGTGGATTGTTGATGCCATTTCTCTTGTTTACGAATCCTCTGATCTCCCCTCGCCACTGGGGGACAAGGCTCATTCTACTTGAGGTATGGCGGCCTCCAAGGCCCTTCTGGCAGGTGTCCCTACGCAGGATATTGGCAACGCTGCGGGATGGTCCACACCCCTCATCTTTGTTAGGTTTTATAACCTAGATGTTCTAGCCACTCCTGGCTCCTCTGTCCTCCTGCCCTAGCTGCACCCTAGGCAGGGATTTGGTCCCAGGCTACGTATGTCTCGTTCCCTCGGGGAACCAGAGTTAAATACGTAACCTGGGACGTTTATTAGGGACGTATCCCATAAAACAATGTGAATGACCTTGCAAAACTTGCTTTCACTGCAAAAGTTATTAAAAATAAATACAACTAAGAATGATTAACATACTATTTGAATATCTAAAAAGTTGATGAACATGATCTAGTTTTTTTTTTCATAAGTTTTCCTTGCTGCCAAAGCTCCACACTCCATTCCAGTAGGTGGTGGAAATGCACCATAAGCTGGTTTGCTAACCGCCATAAAATACAAAAGAAGAAAAAACAAGGACAGATGATTCCTAACTGTACTTTGAAGGAGGCTTGTAATTGTTAGGTATGTTTAAAAGTCAGTTTCTTTTATTAAGTTAGCAAGTTATTTTATTTGCATATTACGTTACAATGGAAAGTAAACAAGGGCTTTCATTAAAGGGCAAACAGCCCTTTGCTTACGTCTTATCAACAACAAAAACGTACAATGGGAACACAACAACAAATAACAACATATCGTACCCGACAAAGTGTCCCGAACTGCACTGTCTTTCAGAAACTTGTGTGTATCCACAAGTTTCCTATACACCCTTGAGGCCTTGCGTCAAAAGTGGGAGCATCTTCCAGTTCAAAGTAAACAAGTGGGACGTGACAGGATTGACGGGAAAATGAAGCCTTGTGAAGCACCAAGACTTTCCACTGACTGTTCGGGAAAAGATTCAAAGCTTCGAGAGTGTCGAAAACAGCACGATCTGGTGGTTAGTAAAACTTAAAGCAGCCAAAAGCCTGTGAAGCTCCGTCGGAAGAAGCATTCACCACAATTTCCATAGATCGATCCTTGTTATATGCACAAATAAAAGCCTAACCGTGTGTGTTTATTTATTGAATTTCTGACTCTGGTAAATTATTTTACCCATTAAACAGTGACATGAAATGCCAGTACGAATATTAATATGATGTAATAAAAGAATATACATATATTAATTGCATATGACGTATATTTTCCTGAAATAATTTGTATTCTTCATATTACTTGTATGACTGGGTATTTAAAAATGTAATTATTAAATGGGTCCCAATGAAAATGTACTCGCAAGTAAGATCTGGGGATCGAACATTAGGACACGCAAAGTGATTCACGCACATGACTGGACAGAAAGTGAGGCTTCTACGAAAGCGATTTCTACGTTAACAAGCCTCGAATCGAGGCTTCATCTGGCATGCCCTTTAAACACTAGCTCTGATGTCTTGGTTCAAATGTCATTTCACTAGTTGACAGCCATTCAAGATTTAGCGATCCAAACTTGCTAATGATGTGGGAACACAAATTTGAAAAGCATAACATATCCATAAGAATGTAATGACATCTCTCATAAAGGTGTGCATCTTTACAAGGTAAACTCAATAAGGCTGCAAGGTTATTATATTTATATTAAAACCATTTAAAACAAAAAAGGATAGCATTATTGTGCTCCCCCACAAAATACCATTGGTATACTATGTCCGCCGCCTCACTGGAAGTTGTATCCACATTCTTTTTTACAGTAGTGCCCCCCGGGAACTTGTGGATAGCCAGCATTCAGGTCCTGGAAGCTTGATGATCTCAAGTCAGTCATTACTTTTCATTCAGAAACATTTACGTTAATACGAAAATCGCACACTGTCCCGTTAAATGCAAGATGAATGTATGAGCCAATATATGATTATGTTATTTGTGTACCTTACACAGTAGAGAAGCTGTAAGATGTTAACTTTGTTTTGTTTCTCCTGCAGAGGATGACCTTGATGTGCAAATAGAGCTCACTCAAAGCTCCATCCCTCCAAAGCGAAACATCCACAAGGTTCTGGCCATGTGTCCCTGCTGAAAAACTAAAACCACTAGACAGGTCCAGAGTACAAACATGTTGCTTATTATCCTCATTTCCTAGAGAAGATCTATAAGAGTAGTCACAGGTAAGTACACTATAGTTTGGTACGTTTACACAATGTTCTGTTGCCATCCTATTAGTAAAACACCAAGGGAAAATATACAGAATGCCAATGATGATACCTTAATTATGAAAAAACAAGCTGTTTCCTTTTTTGTGGAAGGCTAAGAATGTTGACGCTAATGCTAGCATGTGCTCCACAGTTAGACATACTAGTTAAACATACTAACTTATGTTAACTTAATGTATTTGTGTGTGAAAATATCAGACAAACAACTTTTTGAATAAAAAAACGTATTCATAAATTTAAAGCATGTAGGAATAAACATTTTAATTACTAATTAAATGCAACCAAAACATTTAAATGAACAGAAAATAAATGTTACTACATACATACTATATGTAAACAAACTAAACTAAAAAATTACTATAAACTACAAACTACTACAAAATGGAAACAGCTACTACATAAATGAACTTATGACTGCAACTAAAATGAACTAAACTAGTAAAGCATTTTAACTAAATTTAAACTAACCTACTAAACTTAATAATTATTTCAAGGGGTCATCGGATGCAAAGTTCACCTTTTCATGTTGTTTGAATATTAATGTGTGTTGTATAAATCTACCCTATAATGATAAAAAAATGTATGCAGTGGTTTTTAATTAATCATTAAAACTAATATTCCCTTTTTCAAATCGAGCCATTCTCAGATGCCTGTCGTTGTGCCGTCACACCCACAGAGGCCGCGTCCATGATAGTTGATTGACATGAGCTTCTTACCTCAGATCAGCTGTAACAGTCCGACCTCCATTGTTTCGATGCCGGAGCAGGGATGTAAGTTAGACAAGAATATCTCCGATTGAGCGATTGAGGTGTTGTGTTGCTGGATGTAATAATGAACATAGTGGTCGTCATTTACTCCTGACATCTGAGCCGCTGAAGATGCAGTGGATTACGTTTGTTTGTGAAGGGAATGCAGCTCCCGATCTACATATATCCGTCTGTGTTCAGCGAATCATTCATGATTCAGCTTCACTTACAGCAGAAGTCAGTATAAGGGTTTTTATGAATCTTTGCTCATACTTGAAGTAAACACAAATCCAATTAAGCCGTGGACACGGCAGTGATCCCCTGTTGGTCAACAAGCGAGAGCATAGTTCTGCCATCATCTGTTTGCACGCATAGCATGACAACTGCACTTAAGGCTTTCATAAAACTAAAATAAAACCTCTAAACTGCATATAGTATCATAACAAAGACAAGCTGTATGTTGATACGTGAAATTCTGTAGAGAACCGCGGACGACATGGCAACATTATTTGATCCAAGGTCTATGGGCCTTTATCACACTTCCACGTTTGAAAAGCGAAAGTTTCAAATAGTAGCGTAAAAAAAAAACTTCCGCTGCTGCCTTTATCAACGTCTGTGCCCATAGCACAAGACAGTTATGATTTATGTAAAATTCAGCACAGATACGTCTTCTAAAAATACCAAACTCAGTGTATAATCATTAATTGAATATTGTGAAAATGGATTTATGATATCCCAATGTATATTTTGTGACTTAAAGGGGAGTGCGCAAGCCACACTATATGTGTATGCACAACACTTCAGAGTCTGACCACATTATGTTATTACAAAACTGCAAGAAATCAATACAAATAGCATTTCACATTAAAGAGCATGTCATTTAGCCAAAGCTTAAAATATTCTTTACGACTAAAGACTGTTTTGAATGATTAAATTAAACGTTCAGTGGGAAACGTATATTCAACAATAATGCTCAGTTTTATGCACTTACTTTACGATGCAATCCTCAATAATTACATCAAATTAAAGTTGTTCAGATAAACGAACATTTCCAACCCATAGATGATTATTCCAAAACAATGTTGATCATCATAATTTACTTACCCTCATGTCATCCAAGATATTAATGTCTTTCTTTCTTCAGTCGCAAAGAAATTATTATTATTATTATTATTTTTTTTTTTTTTTGAGGAAAACATTCCAGGATTTTGTTTTTTTTTTTTCATATAGTGGACTTCAATTGTGCTCAATGGATTGAGGGTTAAAAATGCAGTTTCAATGCAGCTTCAAAGAGCTCTGAAAAATCCCAGTTGAGGAATAAGGGTAAAATTTAAAATGTAAAATTTGTACAATTTGTCTAGTTCTGTGATGCGGATGTGTACTCTGTGCACTCCAGTTCAATACAGTTAGGGTATGTCCAGAAAAAAAATCCCATTTCATTTTCTCCTTCAACTTCAAAATCGTTCTACAAAATGAAGATGGGATTGAAGATGGGAATGAAAATGACATGGGATTTTTTTCCCAACATAACTGTATTAAACTGAAGTTCACAGAGAACGCATCCGCATTGCAGAGTTAGACAAGATGAGCATTTGAGATTAAAAAGCATATAAATTGTAAAAATGTTTCAAAAATAACAGATCGTTTTGCTAGATAAGACACTTATTCCTCAGCTGGGATCGTTTAGAGCCCTTTGAAGCTGCATTGAAGCTGCATTTTCAACATTCAATCTGTTGAGCACCACTCAAGTCCACTACATGGAGAAAAATCTGGGAATGTTTTCCTCAAACTTAATTTCTTTGCGACTGAAGAAAGAAAGACAGTAATATCTTGGATGAGATGAGGGTAAGTAAATTATCAGGTAATTTTTATTCTGGAAGTGGAGTAATCCTTTAAAGGGGTCATCGGATCCTAAGTTGACTTTTTCATGTTGTTTAAACATTAATGTGTGTTGTCAGTGAATGTACAAATCTACCCTATAATGATAAAAATGCATGCAGTGGTTTTTAATTAATCTGTAAAAATAATATCCCCTTTTTCAAATCGAGCCATTCTCAGATGGCTGTCGGTGTGGCGTCACACCGACAGATGCCGCTCCCATGATAGTTGATTGACATGAGCGTCTTACCTCAGACCAGCTGTCACAGTCCAGTAACTTTCCATGTTTTGATGCCGAAGCAGGGATGTAAATTAAACAAGAATATCTCAGATTGAGCGATTGAGGTGTTGTGTTGCTGGATGTAATAATGAACATAGTGTTCGTCATTTACTCCTGACATCTGAGCCGCTGAAGATGCAGTAGATTACGTTTATTTGTGAAGGGAATGCACCTCCCGATCTACATATATCGTCTATGTTCGCGCGAATCATTCATGATCCAGCTTCACTTACTGCAGAAGTGAGTATAAGCGTTTTTTTGTGAATCTTTGCGATCGCCTTTCCTTATAAGGTGGTAGTTAGGAAGTTTAGCGGCTAAACGCGGCTAATGTAAACAAGCTCGTCTTTCCACAGAGAGAACAGAGGGGCGGGGTGAGCAGAGCTCATTTGCATTTAAAGGAACAACCCCTTAGAATGAGATGATTTTTGCAGAGCTGATTTTGGCAGGTAAAAAGGGTGTTGTTTTACAAAACCATTGAGAATTTTTAATCAAAGTATATTAGAGACTTTTCATTAAGACCCTAAAGAATCATATCAACTTATGGAAAATGGGCATCCGATGACCCCTTTAAAACTAAACTATTGCCTCATTCCTATTATATATGTACTTTAAGTCATTTTAAAGGCTATTACTTGATTGAATTGTTAAAATAATTACTGGATTACCAAAAATAATTGTTAGTGACAGCCCTAAAGTCCAATATTGTTCATCCCTAGTTCTACAGAAACGGCTAATGTGTTTTGCATTATTTGCGTACTTTGATGGTTGTATACGTTGAGGAATTTAGTTTCCCCTTTCCATTTTCTTTCAGAAATGCCTTGAGGTGTGTGAGCTCCACCTCGTCTCCAACGTAGAGGTCACTCAGGGCCTCATCGCGCCAAAGTGAAACTTCCAGGACGTTCTGGCCACATCTAAGGCGTAGGTCCAAGATGGGGACATAGCCCTCCTGGACCTTCGTCATTCTCACTTCTTGTACCTGCAGAATAAGAGGCCAACAGGTAAATTATACTCATTCAGTACATTACAGTCGCTGTTTCTTTTTACTCATTTAAAATTCTATTACTCATTGTGGTGGCTTCAGATTCCCCAGTATTTAAGCTCTTCACACAAAGACTCGATAATTGTTGTTGAAACAGCTGCATAAATGAAAATAACTGTAATGGAACTGTTGGACTGGGAAGTGCTGGATGGCACACAGCAGAGCAGACTAAATAAAACTGCGTATTGTTAAGCTGGTTTCCAACCAGTCTGACTGAAGAACTTGTACAATGATCAGTGAGCTATGTGCATTTTTTTGCTGACACAATGTGTTAAACTGAGTCACCATGTATTGCCATCTTTTGTGTTTCTGCAGAATAAAGTCAGTAATATGGGTTACAACTTCTTGTGGGTGAGTAATTAAAAGTGATTTATTTTCATCTTAATTAAAGCAACAGAGTAATGCAGATTAACAGAATAACAGCATTAAAATAACTCACTTTTTCAACTTGGCCTTGGCCGGTCAAGTAATCCCCCCTGGAAAAAGATGTCTGCCTCTTCTCCAGTGATGGGAAGAAATGGTGGACAGAGGATGTCTTTTGCAGCCTTTTTGGCTGCATCCGGCAAGGCAAGTGGTGCTGCCCTGAATTTGGTTGATGTCCGACCAAAAAATACATTTTGGCGGCCATATTTGGCACTAACTGTGACATTTTTTAGATATGTCACCCCCTCCTCAAATCCTGAACATGTTCCCTTACTTGTTGTTGTGTAGATGTTTGTGCCATCAGATAGGGCAGTAACAGTCTTCAAATGAAATGATTTTATTTTTATTTTGTCCCCTTCATAATGAAAAGAGATGGCTTTCTTAGTGGTTCTATTTGCCACACACTTGCAACGAATAGGTGCTGGCCGTGTGTATGGACTTGGTGTTGCCATCCTGAGGGTGAGAGAAAAATGCACATAAGAATAATGTAAGAATAAGAATACTTACAGTGAAGTATCTATATTTATACAGTACCAGTCACAATTTTAAATATTTCTTGTAAAGCCAAGATTTACCTCAGAAAAAGAGTCTTTTTCCTGTCAGGGATTTTTTTTTTTTTATTTTTTTTTTTTTTAATAGTCTGACAGGATTTCTCTTCTTCAAACTTCATTCATGAAAGTAATTAATAACATTTCCTGTGAAGTAAAGACTTATTTCATAAAATGAACCTAACCCTAAACCTACAGACAGCCCTTTTCTCAACTCCCTGACAGAAAAGCTTGTTTTCGGAGGTAAATCTTTACTTCACAATATAATTTATCAATGGCTTTTAATCGATAAGCCAAATGTGTGAACACATTTCTTGTGAATTAAAGATTTTCCTCATAAAATGAACCATTTTCTCAGACCATTTCCTGAAGAAATCCTCCAGAATGGTTTATTATAATGTCATGTCTTCATAATCTTCAAAAAAATCATTAATATAATTTGAAATAAGTGAAAAAAATGTCTTCAGAAAATATTTTCCCAGTCAGAAATACTATTCTTTAACCAAGTCCTGACAGAATGTGTGTTAGTATAATGTCCTCTCTTCATAATAATTAATATATTTTAAAGAAAGTTTACAAATTACTTAAAAAAAAATACTTTTTCTAGTCAGAAACCCTTTCCTCAGACCAAATCCTGTCAGAATATGTTTTATTATAATGTCATCTCTTCATAATCTTTTAACAATCGTTAATGCAATTTTAAATGAGTTTAATTTACTCCAGACTTTTTTTTTCCACTCAGAAACAATCTTCTCTAACCAAATCCTGTCAGAATATGTTTTATTATAATGTCATGTCTTCATAATAATTAATATATTTTGAAGAAAGTTAAAAAATTACTTCAGAAAATACCTTTTCTCAGACCAAATCCTGTCAGGGGTTTGGTATCCGCCATGTGAGGTTGAGTAAAACGGCAAAGTGTGACTAACTGTCCACGCCTGAGAGTGTGGCGATTATGGCTGCAATTAGCCTTTTTCACAAAAATCGGAAGTGACGTCAGCGCAGGGTAAAGTCAGTTCCGCTACAGGTCTATGCCTATTATATTAATATGCTCTTGTCTCAAATAATGCCTTTTACCTTTTCTTTTTTGTCTGCTTTCCAAGTTGTTATATAATCAACAAAGAAACAACATTTTACTTGTTTGTGATTTATATGGGCACTCAGACCGGTACTCGTCAATATAATATATGTGCAACATAGCGCCAGCTATAGTTTCTGTTCTCCATCTCCGGTATATTTAAGCGTATTTTCTCAATTTACTCAGTCATTTCCCTCGAATCACTACATCATGGTAAATTATGACAGCGTTTATATCCAAATGCACATTTCCCCAAGAATAAATGAAACAATTCTGAGTCCGGATGATGCATAAACTCAATACAACAACGTAATCCAGATCCAAAAGGAATAAAGCCATTAATCGGAGTCATGTCTTATTTAGTATTATATTATTTTATTATGTATATCCCTGGGCACATTATGCAACGTACATTTACACCCTAAAGTTAATAATGCAAAGGAGAGCAAGTAGAAAATACAATATTACTTTCATAATAATAATAATAACAATATTAATCGCGAAAAAAAATGATGTGAAGAGTCATAATGCACAGCCAGCACCAAATAGACAGTACGGCAAAACTTAAAACTGTACTGTATTATAAGTGCTAACATTCATAATTAAATAAACATAGTATTTGTGATGACCAGACGCTGACACAAAGTTTTTGAATAAATGTTTGCTATTTTTAGAGTAAAACACCGGTATATATCATAGTATCATAGTATCTATTTTGTAAAAATAGACTTTGATTCCCGAACTTACTCTTGTTCCCCAACAAACATGAGACGTCCACCCGACGTGCAGATCATGTCTATATTCCGACAAAGACGTTGAAATGACGTCGTTTGGACGTCGTTTGCTCAGTGGGTCAGTACGGCCGCTGCTGTCACCGGAAAAACCTTTACCCTGCAAGCGCCAATCCGGAAGCCAGAAACACGGAAGTGTGAAAAAGGCTAATTAACAGGCTTGAAAGTGGAATTCACGTAAAATTTGATGCGCACGCTGCTGAAATTCGAAGCGAAATTTCACTGGTACGAGAAAAAAAATGCACAACACATTTTCATCTCTGAAAGAAGACCTCGAATCCCAGAATGAGCACTGAGGTAGACCCCTCCCTCAGAATGGACAACCAGTCTTTACTCTTTTAAACCTACAGTTGTTTCTCTTCAAAAAGTGATCACCTCACTGCAAGCCAAGTGCCTCGACTTAGAGTGTCGCTCCTGCAAATCCAATCTTCGCCTAGTGGGAATTCCGGAAGGTCTGGAAGGCCCACAGACAACGAAGTTCGTAGCAGATGCTCTGGCGGAAATATTTAATCTACCTGAACCTCCACTCGTAGCTCGCGCTCATCGTACACTTGCGCCGAAACCTGCAGAAGATAGCCGTCCGCGAGCCTTTGTTATCGGTTTCCACCGCTATGACGTTAAGGAGGAAAGCGAGCCGGGGTGGACAATTTATATTCAGAGACAACATTGTGTTCGTCTTCCCGGACATTTCGCCCGACATTGAAAAGAAGCGGGCCGTACGGTGTACATTTTAGGACATCCTCAGACATCAGTCATAAAATGAAAAAGCGTCATGCCTCAGACTCAAAGGCTTCAGGTCTCAGGAAAAACGACGTCAGGTATCAGGTCTTGTACAATTAGGCATCAGACGAAATGGACTCAGGTTAAAAGGCATCAGACAAAAAGACGAATGTATATTTTGGTGTATTGTAAAATATTGTAAAAGTTGGTATTGTAAACTTGTCATTTAGTTTTCTAAAGATGTGATCCACTTATCACAGAGTGTTAATGTTTGAATGACAGAATCAACAGTTCTCACATGCTGAATGCATTGATAGATTATATAACATGACATTGACTTTTAGGTCTTGTTCATCACAACTTAATATGATATTTGCGCAGGTCCTCCATATACTTAAAGATGAATAAAAACAAAAAATTAATTGCTTCTTGGGTTATTTCATATTTATTATTTTATAAAAATAATTAATTTTAAAAATAGACAAAAATATACACTACCCATCAAAAGTAAGATTTTTTTTTTTTTTTAAAGAATTCTCTTCTGCTCACCAGGCCTGAATTTATTTGATCCAAATAACAGCAAAAGCAGTAATATTGTGAAATATATATATATTTTCCTATTTAAAATAACTGCTTTCAATTTAAATGTTTTTTTTTGTTTTTTTTTTTATGTAATTAATTTGTGTGATCAAAGCTGAATTTTCAGCATCATTACTCCAGTCGTCTGTGTCACATGATCCTTCAGAAATTATTCTAATATGCTGATTTGCTGCTCAAGACACATTTCTGAATATTATTATTATTATTATTATTATTATTATTATTATTATTATCATAAATATTTAAAGCAGCTCATTGCATTTTATTTTTTCAGGATTCTTTGATGAATAGAAAGATACAAAGATCAGTATTTATCTGAAATCAAATGTTTTTGTAACAGTATACACTATACCATTCAAAAGCTTGGAGTCCTTATTTAGCAAGGATTAAAAATTTAAATAATCAAAAGTGATGATAAAGACTTATAATGCCACAAAAGATTTCTATTTCAGATGAATGAATTCAAGTGCTGTTCTTCTGAACTTCATCAAAGAAACATGAAAACGTTTTTACTTGCTGTTATCAACACAATAATAATACAAATGCTTTTTGAACAGCAAATCAGGATATTAGAATGATTTCTGAATGATAATGTGACTGGAGTAATGATGTTAAAAATTCAGCTTTGAAATCACAGGAATAAATAGCATTTTAATAGAAATAAAGAAAATAAAATCAAAAACATCAAAAATCTTTCTGTTCAAAACCTTTTGACTGGTAGTGACAAAATTTATGTTCCAACTCTCATAAAGTGTGAGCAGTTGAATGAACAGTTAAATGATCAGATAAGCAGTTCTTGATATGCAGTACACATACAGTATCTCAAAAAAGTGAGTACACCCCTCACATTTCAGCAATCATTTTAGCATATATTCTCAAGGGACAATACTATAGAAATTAAACTTGGATATATTTTAGAGTAGTCAATGTGCAGCTTGTATAGCAGTGTATATTTACTGTCCCCTAAAAATAATTCGACATACAGCCATTATTGTCAAAACAGCTGGCAACAAAAGTGAGTACACCCTAAGTGATAACAGCACTATGTCAATTAACCATGCAAAGCCACATGTCCTATTCGTCATGTTCATGTTTTTGTCTGCTTGACAGGACCATACAAAGTTGTGTATCTTGTATTAGAGCAGTTAAAATGTGGTGCTTTGAGTACAATACTCTCATACTGACCACTGGATGTTCAACAAGGCACCTCATGGCAAAAAACAAAGAATTAGAATTGTTGGCCTAGGCTATAAGAGGTTCAGTAACAACCTGAAACTAAGTTACAGTACTGTGGCCAGGGTCATACAGAGGTTTTTCAAGACCTCTAGGCCTCGCAAGGTTCAATCAACGAAGTTGAGTGCTCGTTCTGTGCGGCTTCAAAAAACAGATGCATGAGTGCTGCCAGCATTGCTTTAGAGGTTGCAGAAGCAGAAGGTCCGCTCGTCAGTGCTCAGACCATACGCTGCACACTGCAACAAGTCAGTTTGCATTGGTGTCATCCGAGAAGGAAGCCTCTTCTGAAGCTGGCTTACAAGAAAGACCGCAAACAGTTTGCTGAAGACAACCTGTCCAAGAGCATGAATTACTGGAACCATGTCCTATGGTCTGATGAGACTAAGATAAACTTGTTTGGCTCACATGGTGTCCAGCATGTGTAGTGATGCCCTGGTGAGGAGTACCAGACCATTTGTAATGAAAGTGTCCAGTTCCTCCAGATACTCAAAGATTAATAAAAAACATCTCTTGCTTCATCCGATTCTCTCCCCAGGTAGTCTTTGATGGCATTCTGTTGATTTTAACTGTCCATCTGGAGAAAGGCAGGCCATTTCACCTCCCCACAGAATAACTCACAGTGACTCTGTGTCCAGCAATGTCCCTTGCATGTGGTCCTTCAAGTAAATAGTGATGAGTCATTTTCTTTACTGGTCAAACTGCAGCAGGGCCCTCATCCCTGGAGAACTGCCCTGCATCAGGCTTGGATTGAAAATCTGTAGAATGATGTAAAACACTGACAAACATTATGTGATCTTTCCATTAATACAGAAGAATACAAAGATAATTTGTGACAGATACACAGTTATCCAACAAGATGTAAAATGATGCGGTTGCTCAACCAAGCTACTGTGCATGGGTACTGTGATCAGTGTACACTGCTCTCCAAAAGTTTGGAAACACCCCTGGCAAAGTGTGGTTTTGGATGATATCAGCATAAATCCTTATCATTTTTAGGGTGCAAATACATTAAAGTAATTTGACATTATCATTGAAGAGCAGCAATAATAGTTTTCATTTTGATTACATAATAATGGCAATACATACATGTCAAAGTCAGACATGCCCCTTTGCCAGCTGTGATGCCTGATTACTGGTTTAAACTTGGCCCAGGTTTTTTGGGTCAGCACACCTTAATTGATTGCCATTTAGTTTAAGAATACAATGAATTTAGGCCCAGATTATGCAAAGCTGTAATAACTGCTGATGGTGGATATTTTGATGAATCGAAAATGTAAGTTTTTTCTATGTATAAACTGTTTATGTAAGAAGATATGCGCAGCGTACATCATTAAAGATGTCATACTGTATGTATGTAAGTGTTTTGTGTGTCTGAAGGGTTGAGATTAGTGTTATGTGTGTGTGTGTGTGTGTGTGTGTGTGTGTGTGCACCTGGTATTTATCACGTTATGGGGACCAAATGTCCCCACAAGGATAGTAATACCAGTAAATTCTGACCTTGTGGGGACATTTGTGAGGTCCCCATGAGGAAACAGGCTTATAAATCATGCAGAATGAGTTTTTTTGAGAAAGTAAAAGTGTGCACAGTCTCCTGTGAGGGCTAGGTTTAGGTGTAGGGTAGGTGTAGGGCGATAGAAAATACGGTTTGTACAGTATAAAAACCATTACGCCTATGGAATGTCCCCATAAAACATGTAAAAAACGTGTGTGTGTGTGTGTGTGTGTGCAAAAATTGCACACTGATTCAGCATTCATTTTACTGAATCATCTGATATCTGTCTATCTAAACATGTATACATGTATGTATTTGTATACACACACACACACACACACACACTGTACTGATTCATACGTTATTTATGACATAAAATGAATGCTGAATGAACGTGCATTTCTTTATCTCACCCACCCTCTCTCTCTCTCTCTCTCTCTCTCTCTCTCTCTAACACACACACACACACACACACACACACATATATTATATATATATAGCTAAAACATGCCTTTGTAGTTCAAAACATGTTACTAAGTGTACCGAACTGTTATTTATGCACACAAAGGGCGCACACATTGTTAATTTTTTTTTTTTTACTTACCAACACGGCAAACAACTGCTTCTTTTTAGCGGTTTGCAAACAACAGTACTATCTTCTTATCAATGTTTCTTCCTGTTTCAAAATGAATGAAAATGTGACATATGTGGACATGGGCGTGGCTTTTGACGTCACATTCCTCGTAGCTTCGTCTGATGCCTAATTGTATGAGACCTGATACCTGACGTCGTTTTAACTGAGACCTGAAGTCTTTTAGTCTGAGGCATGACACCTTTTTATTTCATGACTGACGTCTGAGGATGTCCTAAAATGTACACCGTAGGGCCGCTTAGGCTTACTATGAAGTAAAACGTCTTCTGAGGTCCATGCCAGATGTCAAGTACACTGCAAAAAATAAAAAACACAATTTGTTGAGTCAGCTTACAATAATTTGTTACCCCGCTGCCTTAAAATTTTAAGTTCAGTCAACTAAAATAAGTTAAGTCAACTTGAAATGTTAAGTTGTACTAAGTGACAACTTAGATATCTGTGTTTGCTAAACTTAACAGATGGGTAAGTAACCCAGCTGCCTTAAAATCTGAAGTTGATTCAACTCAAATATCTAAGTTGTCACTTAGTATAATTTAACATTTCAAGTTGAATATTTTTTTTTTTTTGAGTTGACTGAACTTAACATTTTAAGGCAGCCAGGTTACAAATTATTTTAAGTTGACTCAGCAAATTGTTTTTTACAGTGTAGTAGAGCTAATACAGATGGGTTGGTGAGATGGGTTAGCTGGAACTGTAAGGGTTTGAATAATCCAGTCAAATGTAATAAGATTCTGATTCATCTTAGAAAGCTGAAAGCCAATTGTGTGTTTCTTCAAGAAACACATCTCTGTTCATCCGATGATTTTAGATTAAAAAAGACTGGGTGGGACAAGTTTATCACTCGCATTTTCAGTTCAAGTCTAGGGGTTGTGGTATTTTGATACATAAATCTTCTCCGTTTGTTGTATCACAAGTTATTGCAGCTCATAAGGGCGGATATGTAATTGTAACAGAAACTTTGTTTTCAATCCCTTTAATTCTTGCTAATGTCTATGCTCCTGATTATGATGATGCTACCTTTATCACTTCTTTTCTGTCATGTATATCTGACCTTCACTCTCATTTATTAATCCTCGGTGGAGATTTTAATTGTTTGATGTGTCCACGACTTAACAGGTCCTCAAAAAAGTTACTTCTCTTTCAAAATGTGTAATGATCATTCAGTCTTTCCTGCGTAATTAGAGGAGCGGGGAGGTCAGAGGACTCGTAAGCAGTAGATGTCGCCTCTACAATCCATCTACTCAGAGTTTCTTTAGAAGCAGGAGACCCCTTCTTAGGGGGGCCATAGCAGACGAACAACTGTTCTGATTTATGCCACAGGGCAGCTCTGTGGACATAGGCATCCAAGGGACGTACGGGACACATACAATTTAGCTTCTGCTGGTCGGGCTCCCAAAAGGGAGGAGTACAGAAAGCCTGGAGCACAACCGGCTGTGGTGCATTAATGGGGACCTTAGGAACATACCCCGACCTGGGGTAAAGGAAGGCTTTGATCATGCCAGGGGCAAACTCTAAATGTGAAGGGGCCATCGAAAGAGCCTGCAGGTCCCCAACCCGCTTGAGGGAGGTAAGAGCTAGCAGTAGCGCTGTCTTAATAGTGAGCAATTGAACCGGTATGTCTTCTATTGGCTCGAATGGAGGCCTACAGAGAGCCTCAAGCACCACAGCCAGGTCCCAGTAGGGACACGGGGTCGTGTCGGAGGCCTCAGCCTCAGCAGGGGGTTTTTACCCACTGGCATGCCACCAAGAGGGGCGTGGTAGGCCGAGATTGCCGCCACGTAGACCTTCAGGGTGGAGTGGGCTAACCCTGTGGAGAAACGGGCCTGCAAAAACTCCAGTACTGTACCAACTGGGCAGTTAGCTGGGTCTTGCTGGCGTTCTCCACACCATGAAGTAAAAAGCTTCCACTTCAGGGCGTACAGTTTCCTCGTAGAGGGAGCTCTGGATTGGAGGATGGTCTCAACAACCTCAGTTGAGAGACCGGAGGCTATGAGCTGTGCCCCCTCAGGGGCCACACCCACAGCCTCCACAGCTCCAGGCGGGGGTGAAGAATGGTGCCCCCCGCCTGTGAGAGGAGATCCCTCCTGACGGGAATCTCCCATGGAGAGCCGTCGAGGAGAGATATCAGGTCCGAGAACCATACTCGGCCCGGCCAGTACCGGGCTACTAGTAGAAGGCTGACCTCGTCCCGGCGCACTCTCTCCAGAACTCCCGGGAGCAGAGCGATCGGGGGAAAGGCGTACAGACGAAGCCTCGGCCACGTCTGTACCATAGCATCCAGCCCCAGGGGAGCTGGATGAACTAGAGAGAACCAGAGGGGACATTGTGCATTCTCCCTCGTGGCAAAGAGATCTACTTGGGCTTGACCAAAGATTCCCCATATCTGCTTCACCACCTCTGGGTGAAGCATCCATTCCCCGGGCCTCGGCCCCTGCCTCGACAGGATGTCTGCTCCCACATTCAAATGCCCAGGAATGTGAACTGCTCGCAGAGAGAGGAGTTTGTCCTGGGACCACACAAGGATCTGGTGCGCCAGCTTGTATAAGGGGCGCGACCGCAGACCTCCCTGGTGGTTGATGTAATAGACCACCGCTGTGCTGTCGGTGCGCACCAGCACATGACGATCTCTGAGGTCTGGGAGAAAGTACTTCAGAGCTTGAAATACGGCCAGCATCTCGAGGCAGTTGATGTGCCAACTGAGATGGCGACCCGTCCACAGACCTTGGGCGGAGCGGCCACTCATGACCGCCCCCCATCCGGTGAGGGATGCATCTGTCGCTAGCGTGACGCGCCGGCAAGGAGCTCCCAGTACCGGGCCCTGATTTAGGAACCACGGCTTCCTCCACATATCTAAGGCACGTAGCCCTCGGCGCGTGACCTTGATCATGTGGAGCGGGTTTCCCCTCGGGGAGAACCCTTTGGATTTGAGCCACCACTGTAGGGGCCTCATGTACAGCAGGCCAAAAGGTATCACGTTGGACGCAGCTGCCATCAGACCCAGCAGTTGTTGGAACTGCTTGACAGTAAGTGACCGGCCTTCTTTGACTCTCTTGACTGCGGCGAGGATCGACTCGATCCGAGCAGGGGACAGACGTGCCTGCATCGTGGTCGAATCCCACACCACGCCCAGATAAGTGGTCCTCTGTGATGGAGAAAGCACACTTTTCTTGGCGTTTAGTCTTAACCCCAACGTTTTCAGAACGACATCTCGATGTCGAACCGCTAAGCTCTCTGACGCTGCTAGGATCAGCCAGTCGTCGATGTAATTCAGTATTCGAATGCCCTGGAGATGAAGAGGGACCAGGGCAGCATCTACACATTTCGTAAACATGCGGGGTGAGAGTGCTAAGCCGAAGGGAAAAACCTGATACTGGTAAGCTTCGCCCCTGAAAGCGAACCTCAGGAACTTCCTGTGTTGAGGAAGGATGGAGACGTGAAAGTAAGCATCTTTCAGATCTATCATCACAAACCAGTCCTCGGACCTGATTTGTGACACTACTTGCTTGACTGTAAGCATCTTGCACTTCAGTTTCATAACTGATCGATTGAGGCGGCGGAGATCTATAATCGGCCGCAGCCCTCCATCCTTCTTTGTAACAATGAAGTACTGGCTGTAGAACTCGGATTCCCTTGCGTGAGGATGGACTACCTCGATGGCCTCCTTCCTCAGAAGGGTCTCTACTTCCTGCTCCATGACCAGAGCCTGCTCGGGGCCCACCAGAGTGGGAAAAACCCTGTCGAAAGGCGGCGGCGGGGCGCCGAACTGAATAGCATAACCTTTTTCTACAGTGCGCAGGACCCATGCAGACACGTTTGGCAGTAGCTTCCACGCTGCTAAATAGTCTACTAAGGGAACCAGCCGCTCGAGGCTGGTCTCTGGTGTTGACTGAACTACTGGCTCGGAGACCTGTAACGGCGGACCGACAGGAGACTGCCGAGCTAACTGTTCTAGAGACCCCCGAGGGGGTGGCGAGCGCCCCGGTTCTGCTACGTTCTCGGGCGGAGAAATCCGGGACATGAGCTCGCTGGAGGCCGTTGTGCCCTGTATCACTGGCAGAGACAACAGACTGACCTCCCGAGGGCACCGAGGAGAGACGGACACCGTGTAATGCGGTGCTACCCGCTGTTCCTCGGTAGGGGCTGCCCTCGGCGGTCCTGGCCTGGCGTCAGGACCGCTTTGTGGCCGGGGGCTTCCGAGACTGAAGCACCACCCGCAGGTCAGGCCTCGCCTTGGAGGACCCCGGCCTAGAGTGCCGCGGGTCTCGGTCCCGGGACGGGGGGAGCGCGAGTCGCGACACTCAGTTTCTGGACTTCTCTGTATGAGGAGCTGGTCCTCGGTTGCGGATGCTCACGCCCAGCAGCCGCAGAGGTTAGAGAACAGCGAGGCAGGTACCACTGGAACGCCGCCGCTTGCTTACGAGCCTCCTGGTACCTGCTGAAGACAGAGTTGACTGCGTCACCAAACAGGCCAAAAGGCTCAAGCGGGGCGTCCAGGAGGAAGACCCTGTCCTTCTCTTTCATATCGGACAGGGTCAACCACAGGTGTCTCTCCGCCGCTACCATAGCTGCCATGGTAGCGCGGAGAGCGAGATCAGCAGTCCTGCGAAGCTCTTCTAGATCTACTTTTTCGCCGTCTGCTAACCCCTTGAGCAGGTCAGCCTGGTATGCCTGGAGCAGAGACATAGTGTGTAGGCATGCTCCAGCCTGACCTGCCGCCGAGTACCCCTTACCCACCAGCGAAGATGTAGTGCGAAGCGGCTTGGAGGGTAAGGTAGGAGCCCTCTGTGACGATGCCGCACCGGGGGACAGATAGCTGGCTAGCGTCTGTTCCACCCGGGGCATCGCCTTATAGGCTCGCTCGTCGAGCCCCGCCACGTTCCCATAATAGTCAGAGGCGGGGACAAACAAGCGAGCCAAATATGGTCTTTCCCATGACCTCGCGATCTCAGCATGGAGGTCGGGGAAGAAAGGAAGGCTCCTTTTTGGAGATGATGGTTTGCTCCGCAGAAAGCGTTCGTCAAGCTTGCTTCTCTGCGGAGCGGCTCCTCATACTGCACCGACTGAGGGCTTGCTTCCTCAGCGGTGCTTTCGAGGTCGACCTCCTCGGAGGACGACAGATGGAGAGATGAGCCCGCCCCTTGGGAGGAAGTAGCCGCAGTGCGGGCTTCCGAACCCTCGGAGCGGGCCGCGGACCTGTCGGGTAAGGAAGGAGATAGGGGATCACCCGTCTCCATTCCCTCCAACAGGTCCATCTGCGAACCCCAAGAGTGTAGCGCCCGCTCCGCCTCGGCGGAAGCGGGGCCAGCACCCTGGGGAACGCTGGTGAAGGCTCCCTCCTCAAAGAGAGCCTTCCGGGAGCGGAGCACCCACAAAGGAAGCGCTTCACAATGCGGGCAGTCAGCCCCCTCAAGGGCTAACATAGCGTGCTCCGCTCCCAAGCAGACCACGCACATGCTGTGTGAATCCCCGCTTGTAATATAGCGAAACGTGGCCCGCTCTCTCCACTCTTAACTAATTGTTGGCTTTGAGACATTATCCTCAAAAAGAAAGCTGTGCTAACTTGCACAAAAAAGGAGGATAACAAAGACACAAACACACAGAGCGCTCCGCTGAAAGACAGAAGCTGACGCCGGCCGGCTTCGCACGTGCTTTTATGCTTCCTGGTCGATGACGTCATCCGCCCGTGACGTATCGTCATTTGATTGGCTAGATTACACATCATTTAGAGCGTGGTTCCGCCAAAGGCGTTCCCAATGTGTTTTTCGGACGCAGCTCGAGTTCCTGAAGGGGAACTGCTGCTCTTCAAAGAACAGTCATCAATAATTTCAATAATATCAATAATTTGCACACTGAAATATTTTTGGAATACCATTCATTTACCCAGGTTATCTTATGTTTTGACATTGATTTTTTCGTATTCTTAATGAAGTTTATTTTACCAAAGGTTAAGAGAAACATTTTCAGATCATCCGACCAGTTAGCATCAGAGTATGTCTATATGTTGCCACTTTTCTTGCCTCCATTCCCAGAGGACAGCAGGCCAAATATGCTTATTTTTTACCCCTTCCTATGTACATATGTACAGTGACCAGGTGGGGACATCTTCAGTTCACTCAGTTTTGTTGTGGCTACGTCATATTAACTCGTGGGAATGTTTTGCAGGATGCAGACAGCATTCGAAAGATGTTTATCATGAATAAATGTTACATAAAGCACATAAAATAAAATAGGCCTACAAGAAAACATTTTTATCTATCCCACAGTCTTCTAAGTCCATAAACGCATCATCTTTTTTCTATAATATCTGTATACTATTATTATTATTATTGATTATATTGTTATATTCGTTGTTATGTATGTGATTTTTTTCCCCTTTATTTCGATCTCTTTACTTAACGTTCTGAATAGTTTTGTAAATAACAGCCTACTGTAAATGCTCGACATGCCAATAAAGCTTTGATTATGCTATATGATTTATGGGAATTTTTACTGGAAGTGCAGTTTAAAGGTTGAATTGAACATATTTCGGCTAATTAATAGACTATAATTATAAATACTATAATGTTTCGTTGGTGAATGAATCATTTGTGTTGTTTCATTTGTAAATTAAAACACAGCACGCTAATTTATCATCACATACCAGTGTAAATACAATCATAAAGTAAAGCAATACACAAATTGAGAGGGGAAATAAGCATATATAACAATACGTATAAAAAAATAGCCCTAAAAAGTTAGTATAATAATATTGTTATATTACATTTTAATAATAATATACATTAATAATAATACCATATAATTAAATAAGAAGACTCAGTCAGTTAATGAATCTGCAAGACTGTGGGATTGATAAAAATGTTTTATCCATCTCTGATAATCCCAGGTTGCTATGATCATGCAGGTTTGTTTACATATAAGAGAAATCAATGTTGTTTCCTCAACATAGGATCTTAAGGCCACAACTTCATTTTGCGTGGCCACGACATAAAGATGTCATTACCTCGACAAAACTAAGTGAACTGAACATGTCCCCTCCTCGTCCCCGTAAATATGAGAACTCGTGAATTGCTATACAATTCTGCTAACAAAATAGCTGCCTGTTATCATTGTATTTGTATTATCATGTTATGTTTCATTCTAGCTTGTGCTTAAGCAATTAAAACTGTACAATGTATTTAGAAAAAATGTGTTTTATTGTGTTTTATTTTTTCACAGGATCCTCTGTTCCCAGACCGAACCATTCATTGGAAGGACTGTGAAAATGTGACAGAACCACCAGCGACAGTTTCCACAAAATAAATAGAAAGGACATGGCAGAGAAAGATAGGGCTATTGATATTTCACTGAACTTAGCCTGCTGTACTAACTGTTTCACAGTTTACATCACATTGCAGAATATGCATAATGTTATTGAACAAAATAATACGGTTTTATTATTATTATTATTATTATTATTATTTAGGACTTGATTAAAAAGAAAAGGAATAGTATGTCATGTTTGTTTTGTGATAGTGTTTCATGAGTCCTTTGTTTGTCCTAAGCAGTTCAACTGCCTGCTTTTCTTCAGAAAAATCCTCACGGTCCTGCACAATCTTTTGCAGATTTGAACCCTTTCCAGGTGTGACCGTTTGATTTCAGATCCATCTTTTCACACTGAGGACAACTGAGGGACTCATACATAACTATTACAAAAGGTAAACACATTTACTGATGCTCAAGAAAGCAACACAATGCATTAAGACAGGGGTCACCAAACTTGTTCCTGGAGGGCCGATGTTCTGCAGAGTTTACCTCCAACTTTCCTCAACACACCTGCCTGAAAGTTTCAAGTATACCTAGTAAAACCTTGATTAGCTGGTTCAGGTGTGTTTGATTAGGGTTGGAGCTAAACTCTCCAGGACCGGATCTTATGACCCCTGCATTAAGGCCATGTCCACACTAATATGTTTTCGTTTGAAAATGCATCTTTTTCCCTCCGTTTTCGTCGTCCACACTGAGACGGCGTTTATGGTCAAGGAAAACTGAGCTTTTTGAAAACACTCTCCAAAGTGGATACATTTGAAAACGCCGTTTTTGCATTGCAGTGTGGACTGTGAAAACGGAGGCTTTTGAAAACGATGACACATGTTTAGTCATGTGATGCATATTGTACCAACAGATATCCATGTTTATACTGGTAATTGTGGCTGTTATGTGCTATTCACTTTTTTTACACTGCTGCAAAAGATATATTTGTACACTCTTCATATTACAGTCCTAAAAAGATGACAGAAAATGTACTCACAGTTGCTCTCCTGACTCCTGCAGCTAAACGTGAGGGCCGCTGCTTTTTAGATCAAACATAAGAGCACGCATTAGTGAATGATGAGATATTTCCATAAATAAAATGATCCTGCCAAGAATTGCGTGAAAACGTATTATGTCTCTTCCGTCTGTATCGTCTCAGTGAGTTTTTACGCATGCGCAGTATGGCAAATTAAAGGTTTTCCTACGTTTCAGTGTGGATGAAAAACTTTTGGAAAACACTTGAAAACACTAGTGTGGACGGAGAGCGTTTTAAAACGAAAACTCTGTTTTCAAATGTATCCGGATTAATGTAGACGTAGCCTAAGAGATGCAGGGTGTAAGTTATTCTGAAGGGCAGTACTAAAAGAACAAATAGAATTTACTCCCCAGCTCTTAATGTATTGTTTCGTCCTAGCGTCAGTGAATGTTTTCACCTTTTATAATAGTTGTGTATGAGTTCTTCAGTTTTCCTCAGAGTGAAACAATGGATCTCAAAATCATAAATCATTGTTGGATGGGCCAAATATGCAGAAAATGCTGGAAAACCAAAGAATTTGCATGACTTGGAGAATTTTTCTGAAGAACAGCAAGCAAAACACTGTAAGCATAAGAAGATCGTAGAACCTGCAGCCTAGGACAATCATGGGACTCATGAAAAACATAACAAAACATCACAAAACACCACAAAACCTAAAAACAACTGTGGGTCATCCAGGTAATCACACAGTATTAAGAATCAAGTGTATGTAAACTTTTGAATATTTTTATAAATTATACATTTTCATTTTTATAAATTCAGTATATGTAAGTATCTTTTATATCTGTAAAAACAGCTTATTCAGCACAGTACTAAATAAAAAATAGTATGCAATGTTCATGATTTGGTTAAAATGATTGCATGTTCTGCTAGGGGTATGTCAGTTTATGAGCATAACAGTATCTTTTGTAGCTTCTGAAGGACAGAATTAAATGGAAAAAAAAAAAAAAAGCATAGTCCTGATGGTGTAGAATATGTGTGTGACTCCTAAGTCACTAAGACCAAATTTACAAATGGTGTCAGAACACCAGCAATCTGCCTCAGAATGCAAGCATTTTAGAAACATACTGCATTTATTCTTGCATTAATTTTATTTACATGTTTTCCCACGCATCTTTTTGTTTTTTTCTTCTATTATATCCTTGTTTTCATTAACAAGTTGGGCTAGAAGTAACAATTATTCTTGTGTCCAGTTTGGTTTTCTTTTATGTTTGCATATCTTACTATCAGCCATGATTTTTCTACTCTGTTAATTAAAAGGTTGTTTATATGTGGCTTATATTTAAAATCTTTATTTGAATATGGCAACATAATATCTGCTCTGCAGTATTTCTATGAGTAAATCGCTGACAGAGACCCCACCCCTATCAGTCAATCACTGTGTGCATATAGTTAGTGAGCACGCTGACATCATCCACTGCAACGAGGTCAACCCTTACCCTTACTCCTAGCTTAAGACTTCTCTCTATTCCTTAGTAAAAGTTTGTCTCAGCAACTTTGTGAATAGCTTTTAAGAGAAAAATCTTAACTAAGAACGTTTACTGCTATTTAGGAAAACTCTTAGTGGTAAGATAAAATGTTTTGTGAATACGGGCACAGACCTAAACTGTATAAAAGTCACCTTAATTTGTTGCTGTTTTGTACCTTCATGGTGAATCAGTATAAACACTATATATATTCAGATTTTATATTTTCATAAGATTCTGATTAGTCAATTTCAGGTTAATGACTGTCCATTATTATTCTATACATGTTTATTCATACATACCTATGTAATGTCTAACTTTTACATTAGTAAATCATGTAAGTGATTTCTTATTTTTCTCCTGTTTGCTTATTTGTAAATCTGTTACGTTAGTATGATCTTTATTCATACTAAAGGCCAAAAAAAATTTATTTTGATTTCATGGGGACTTTAATGTTAGAATAACATTTGTGTGTAGTAGATCTTAATAATTTTGTATTTATTTATTTATTTAGATTGTGTTGTCCTCCTCCCTACTGCCAAGTGGTCATTGGCACCTCTTTTTAAAGGTAAAGGTAATTCACATATTCATATTCACATCATTAATACACCTCACTGTTACAAATACACAGTGATATATATATATATATATATATATACAGTTGAGGCTGATTTGGCTGTCTATGCAAGTAACATACACACAAGATGTTAATCAGACACATTAGACACTGTTGCATTTAAAGCCTGATTTGTGTGAGATGCAAACAAATGGGCAGTGTTTTTTTTTCCTACAGTAGATTGGACATCTTTATTTCCATCGATGTAGGAATTTTTTTTTTATTGGGATAGCATCATCAACCAAAAATGCATTTCATTTCATACAAGTGTAATTCATCCGTATGCATTTTGTATTTATTACGTTGTCCCGCTCTGTACAGTAAGTAACCATTTTAGAAATTATTATATTAGAAATGTTTCATTATTATTTTAATTTACTGCTTACTCAGGTTTTGTTTTTTTGTTTTTGTTTTGTTTTTTTGAAAAATGCAATTTTGTATTCCTGTTTAAAAGAATGTTACTTGTTCTTTTCTTTGTGTGTGTTCTTTACTGTCCTTTTCTGTCCTGTCCTGTCCATACCTTTATATCCATTTTTCACTCAAATGGTTATCTTGCTTCAATTTCTATCTCTCGCCCATTCTATTCTTTTCTCTCACCCATTCTATTCTTCCAAACCAAAAACAAACTGGCTGCTAACCCCCAAACACTGCTGCACTGCTTGCAACCTAATGCAATCTTACCCAAAACACAAAACCCAAAACGCATGAACCCAAACACAAATGCAAGCTTGCTAACGCATCTTGAAAAATAAAGAGCCAGCCCAAAGATTTCCGAAACCCCAAAAACTCTTTGAAAAACCTGACTGTGAAAAACGTCCGAGGTGAGAATAGTGAATTGCACATTCAGAAAGAGTAAAAGAGAAATTTCCAGATTTCACTACATTGAAATATCAACTCTTTTAAAGTACACGCTCATTTTTTGATTAACTTCACATTAGTGTATTTACTGTTGTCTTGTTATATATCAAATATTTTTATTTTCTGTGTGAACATCAATATATTTATCCATTACTCAGACATATTTGCTTGATTTCCAGTATTAAAATATCATCATGCCAAGAAAAGAAAAGAGGAGTGAATCACAGAAACAGCTCAGAAATCTACAATCTTCATTGGGTACCAGTAAGAGTACCAACTCTGTATCAGGTATGAGTGACGAACGTGCTGTCTGTCAGTCCCATGTGAGGTACTGTGTGTAATCCAGAGGCCGTCAGTGCACTTGTAATTCCTTAATGTTCCTAGCAGGCCATAATGAACGAAATGGGCTACAGAGCTTCGATTGATGGCTTCGATTTAGATGTAATTTTACAGAAAGGTGATGCAGTTTACACTAGTTTCAACTGAGGGCTGCAGAGCAAAGGAAAATTTGTGGGTAATTTTTATCATTTTGATGAGCTAAGACAATTGAGACAAACTCTCGCTGCTATAACATTCTGAAACATCCCCAGAGGTTTGGATTTATAAAAGACACACCTGCACCTGTCTGGCTCAGCTGATTCTGCACACATACATCTGGATCGATACGCCATGTACAAACGCAACAGACATGCATCCTACACAAACTATGTCTATTTGGCAAACAAAAATGGTGTGGGAGTGGCCATTAAAGAACAGCTTTCAAGTTTGTCCTGTATGTACATACAGAGTGCACTGACCTGGAATGTTTGGTTTTGAAGATAGAAGCCCCCAAACAAGCACTTCTTCCAGTAATCTACAGACCACCCAGTTATAATTTATCAGAGGTTTTGGCAAACCTGAACACCCTCTTGACATCTCTGGTGATCATAGATTTCAAGGCTGTTATAGTGTGTAGAGACTTTAATGAAGATCAGCTGTCTCGTCGCAACAAACCTATTCTCAGTTTGTTTGAAGATAAAGGATACACACAGCTAATTGCTACAAATATACCCCAGCGAAGACTGGTTTTGTGATCCAGGGTCACATATTACAGCTATCATGATCCTGTGTACTGTGTTTTAGAATAGATACATCACATACACAAAAACGGCATAGATCTCTCATTCAGCCCTTACGTAAAATAACATCATGATTTAAAGAAATAATGCTAATACGAATGCAAATAAAATCAGTGTATTTACTAAACTTCACAGCTTGTGTCTTTTTCTTGCGTGCATGTGAGTGTGAATAAAGAATGAATGGAGAGTGAATGTCCTTTCCAAGGATCGTCACCTGGACGTGGTGGTAAGGCTTGTGTGTTCCACTGATGCCAAAAGCAAGTAATTCTGGAGCTTTTTACTACAGTTCAGCATGCTTATGGGTGAGGTACCAGACTAATCTGGTACCTCACCGGAATGGGCGTTAACTGTATAAAAATTATATTTCAAGCATAATAACTTGATTTGGTCTTTTCTTGAGCATGTTATAACAATACAATATTGTGTGGTCATCACATGCAAAATGATGCATTCAATGAATAAATCCTGTCAGACACGTATATTCCATCAATATCTAGCCTATGACATGGAATGTTTGTGATTATCTGCCACAGTAATGAGACAGGAATCACAATCATATTGCTACAAAAAAAAATACATGTACTGAACATACAAATGTGCATATTATTTTTCTGTGCACTTAAGTATATATTTTCTTGCATAATATAGTAACCAGTAAGTCTCCACACAAAAGAATAAAACAATGAAATAATAGGGTGTTGCAATGTGGTTGCTAGGGTACTTGGGGTGGTTGCTAAGGTGTTGCCATGCGGTTGCTGGGGCACCTGGGGTGGTTGCTAAGGTACCTGGTGTGGTTGACAGGGTGTTGCTATGCAGTTGCTAAGGTACTCATTATGGTTGCTAAGGTGTTGCTATGCGGTTGCTAGGGTACCAGGGGTGGTTGCTATGATGTTGCTATGCGATTGTTATGGTACTTGGGGTGGTTGCTAAGGTGTTGGTATTCGGTTGCTAAGGTACCCAGGGTTGGTTGCTAGGGTGTTCCTATGCAGTTGCTAGGGTACCCAGGGTGGTTGCTATGGTGTTGCTATGTGGTTGCTAGGGTACTCAGGGTGGTTGCTAGGTTGGTTTGGATAGTTGCTAGAGTGTTGCTATGAAGTTTGAAATAGTCATGATATAGATAGATAGATAGATAGATAGATAGATAGATAGATGAGTTTAAATGAGTCTCAATGGATTAGAAATACAGTACATAGAAGGGAAGTTTGAGTGAGTCTCAAGGGATTTTGGGAGTTTAAATTTGATTTTTGACACTTGGAGTTTGAATAGTGTTGGCTCATTTGAACAGTCCGTCAATGTAAGTCTATGGGATTTTCCCCAGTTTTAATCGTTATTTTTAGGAAAACTGTAAGTCCGATCAGTTAGAAAAGACATAGCACACTCGGTCAGATCAGTCTGAAGATCTGGGCTGAGTTTGGATTTTGTAGAGTTAAAGCCCTAGGAGGAGATTACAGTCAGAAATTTTAGTCTTAACTTAATAATAAGTTTAAATAGCATTTCAGTAAGTTGGCTTTCTCAAGCCAACCTAACTAGAAGCTAAAGTTAATGAACTAACTTTGATGTTGGCTTGGCAAAGCCAGCCTCGGTAGCTTTGGTACAAAAGAGCCAGAGTACTTGTGTGTCCAGCATTCTTGAGCTGCCCCGCCTACTACACTATGACAACAGCTTCAACAGAGTTGGCTAGCTGGATGCGAAATAAGTCATGTCTTTTATTGTTTTCCCTGTTTGCTATTTTAAAGTCTCTTCACTGAAGTGTTGTGGGCAACAAGGTAACTGAAACAATGCAGTTCAACTCAAGGTGATCATCTGCGTCCAAGCACAAAGGCTTCTGTAGATGATCTAGCTATGGACATGTCTATTTTCAAGTAAATTATGAGTCCTTATGTGAGTACTACTATATTCACAACATGAAAATAGATAACTAATATAGTGTCTCTTCTTCACTTGGATGTACATTCAGTTACGTCTGACAACTTGAGACATATATAGTCAATACCATTTAAATTAAGTTTAAGCCTTCATCTTTGAACCACATTAAGATTAAATTGCCAATTTTTTTTAAATTAAAAAAAAAAAAATTGTATAACAGAGGAGTTTTAGATTTGTAGGTGTGTAGATGCAGAAATGGAAGAAACTTAAAATAGCATAGTTTTCATTAAATATTAATTCTTATTAGCAATAAATTCATACATACATCATACATACATACATACATACAAGAAGCCAAGACAAACAAATGATTTTATATTTTTTTTTTTATGGATTAACACTGAAGACAGAAAACAGCTGGTGAATGCGGTCGCTTTAATGTTCAAATAATGATCATAATGCTGCACCTCCGAATTATTTCTCAACAGTTTATGTTCACATGAGACATAAACTGCTGTTTTCGATGATATTCGCCAAGATATCATATATTTTCAAATATTCTTTCTCTCTCTCTCTTTCATATTGATAGAAGCGAGAATTAATGCATTCCAGAGCACGATCGTCCGAGCCGCAACGTGTTGCTGTGCATTTAAACATAGAATTTCTTACAAGCACTCATCTTGCCTCTTTAATATGTTCTTCTACTATTATTGTGTGCTATCACTGGAGTGCTTTTCTTTAAAAGCCTTTAAAACATGTGCAAATGATGTAGTATATGTGAGCACGGACTGAGAGCAGCGAGCAATGAGAGGCCCTTTAAGACATCTTTCAAATACACAAAGCATTCACACATACTATCAAACTCTCTCTCTCATACACTACTATAGCGTCTCTCATACACTATCAAAGCTTTCATGCACACTATTAAACTCTCTCCCATACCCTACTATACTGTATACCCTACTATACACACCTTTTTTATTTAAGATCAACTACAAACAATGTTTAATTTATAAAGTTTAGTTTTGAAATGTAAGTCAATAACAATAGACTGAAGCCAGAGCCAATGCGTAAGTGTGCGGCAAGACCTCGTCCCAGTTTTGCCCACTTTTGGAGTTCCCGCCCCATTTTGGAGATCTCCGGTCTGCAGTTATATGTACTTTTTTTCTTTTTTTTATTTCTTGAAAGAATAAATAAACCAGATACAGATCAATACAACAATGGATGACAATGTAATAAAATAAAACAGGAAGACAAGCAGTTATATATACTTACAGGAACTTACTACTCCCAAAGCATATGGCGATACAGTGCTGTGAGTATTTAAGACATACTGCTGCTGCACAAAAGCATACAAAATAACCCGTAGCAGATCTATACAGGTGGAGCTGGGGAAGGTGGAGAGTTTCAGAGGAACTCAAAGCGCGCTGCTGCGAAAGGCTCAAGAGAATGCCAATCAGTTTGTGCCAAGTTGTATAAGGCTGTGAATATCATCAGATACGTTAACACCCTTCAGCCTGCACCATCTAGAGTTTCATGAAAGAGCTAGGCATTTAACTGTAAGAATGTGAATACGTCATAAAATGGAAACTATGCAGGTGACTATGCACCATGCACCACTATGCACTATGCACCCTTACTGGGTGACTTCATTGTTACTAAATAAAACCAAGTCATTTCAATGAAATGACGGTCTATCAGAGGAAACAAATGCTAATTTATGTTTATTGTCAGTTTTTTTTTTTGTTTTGTTTATGATACTGTACATTAACTCCCAAATACAAATGAGCTGATGGGTTGAATCAGGTGTGTTTGATGAGAGAGACAAACAAAATGTCCAGTGCTGGGCTTTAAGAAACACTGCATTAGTTAATGTTCATTCATACAACCTGTGTTAACATGTATTGGGAAATGTTTTATTCCAAACACAGACTCTCTGAAATATGCAAAACACAGAAGAAGTAAAACAAAGTAATAAAAAAGAAGAAGAAGAATCTTTCTTTCATGAATGATAATGTTGACAATAATAATTTATAATAACTGCATTGCCACTTACCAAACTGGCACCTTTATTTCATGCTAAACATGAAGCTACTTAAATTCCTGGACAAAACATTATTATAAACCTGGTTTGCGTGTTATTTCAACCTTGTCTCAAACAATTTACTCTGGCTTTATTTAGACTGTATTTCTGGTAGGAAATATTTTTCATTTACTGTCATGGATTTCTGATTGTTGCTTTCAAGATTTTCAAACAGCTTAGGGAAAACAAGGAAAAAACAGTGTTAGTAATGTCGGGCTTATAGGTAAACCCAGCCTCCGGCGTTCATTCAGTCCTTCCCAACATTGGGTCAGATCATGTTTATTGTAACGGAGTGAGTGAGACGAGAGGCGAGCGGATCCATATGCGAGCTTTTATTAATGGGACAAGGCAGAGACATGGTCAAACAGGCTGGTGAAGTAATTGTCCGCAAAAATGGCTGTGGTGGTGGAGGAGGTCATGGTACTGGCCAGGACGGAGACTATCTGGCTGGTGACACTCATGGCTTGTTGTTCAGACATCAGGGGGACACCATGGGCCTCCAGTGTAGTTTTGCCCTGGTATAGCACAAGGTCATGAATAAAGCCATCCTCTGAAGCCCTGGCAAACAATTTAAATCCCCATTTGTCTGGCTTGTTCTTGATGTATTGCCTCAAGTTGCCGGCTGTCTTGCCTTTGTAGGCAACCATAACCTCATCCACAGACTGCTGGGGGGTCTGTGGCTCACTTCTGAAGGCAGTAACCAGGAGGCTGAACAGTGGCCGGACTTTGAAGAATCTGTCTATGGTGCCAGGAATCTGGGTGTTGTCATTAAAGTGGACAAGCCTTCTCATCAGCCTAAACCTCTTAGAAGACATGAGGTTTGCAACTTGAGGGACCCTGGTCTCCATTGCCCAGTAGTCATCAATGGAAGGCAGCTCAGAAATCCCCATGTAGAGCAGGATAGCCACAAAGTTCCTCATCTCATCTTCAGTGGTGGTGAAGGTGGTGTTGACATCCTTCTGTGTTGCATACAAGTTGGTTTGGTATGTGATATGCTTGATGACTTGGGGGCTGAAGTAAGTTACCTGCTGAAATAATTATATGGAGTCTCAATGAAGTTAGGGGGAAAGTGCTGGTATTCAGGCAGGGCTTGGTTGTCTAGATCAACCTTCTTCCATGTGGTTAGCCTGGCTGCTGGCTTCCCCTTCTTGGTGTGCCCCTTAGCTTGTGGTGCTGGCTGGTCTTCGTCCTCGTTCTCATCATTGTCGTTGTCATCATCATCGTCATCAAGCTCCTCGACTGCAGGCCGCACACACTTCCTCTTGGCAGAGGGAGCCATGTCATTTGAGCATGGAGTGTCCACATTGTGGGCAGGTGGGATGAAGTCAGGGTCTGCCACGTCATTGTCTTCCTCATCGGAGCCCTCATCGTCACTGATGGCAGGGTCAGCTGGCACAACAACAACTGACCTCTTTCCATAGAACAGCTGAGTAGACAGCTGCAAAAGAAAAGTGAGAAAGTTTTTAATATCAAGTCAATATCAAGCCCACTTTGATTTATTTGTGAAAGAAAACAGTAACAGTGAAGTGCAGATCTACTGAAAACAAAGAATATTGACATAATTTGTAAATATATAATAAGAAGTGAAAAAACAGTACCAAGTACTGGTGGTATCACTTATTTTAATAATAATATTAAACACCAGTGTATGCCAGTAAAAATAAACACAAATATATGCCATAATAATATTAACTGGGTCAGTAGTGATTATAATAATAATAAAAACTGTGACAAGTTAAACATATTTCACTGTTTATGGCTTGGTTACTTCAATAAATGGCTTAAGTTTACAACTGGATCACTGTATAATGTTATATAAACTTGTGGCAACATCCAGTGCACTTGTCCTACATTATAATAACTTATAACTTAATATATATATATATATATATATATATATATATAATAAGAAATAAAAATAGCACTATAAGTACTGGTGGTACCACTTATTTTAGCAATTATAAGGCTCTGATTAAAAAAAAAAACAAGAATATATGCCATTTAATTATAATAAAAACTATTATAAGGTAATAAAACCGACCAATATTACACATATTTCACTATTTATGGATCATTTCAATAAATGTTTAAGTTTCACACTGGATTGCGGTGTAATGTTATACAATGTTATACAACATTCAATGCACTATTAAATAATATTCTGCTACGTTATATTGCATTATTTATAAAAGAAAATACCCTAGATATGGCTTACTAGACGAATCGGGCATATGTCTAAAAATGGACATACTGTCACTTGCGCTACTCTTACCTGAACCGGGCGTATGTCTAAAAATTGACATACTGTTAATTGAGCTAGTCTTACCTGAACGGGGAGTATGATCAATTATGATCACACCATTTTTCATGCCACAGCGTTCACTAATTTCTAGAAATCCTACGCAAACAACATCTATCTCAACATGTAACACAACTATTCAACCATATAATGTGTGAGTTTCATAAACTTTCTGGGAGTAGATAGGAGCGTAAATTGGCATTTTACAACTTCCGGAAGCGCGCTGAAGTTTGAAACGCCCGGGGTAACTTCTGATTGGTCAGATGCCATGGTGTCGCTATTTGTGACGTAGACTAATATCCGCTGATTGGCTGGAAGAAATCCATGCGCTTCCACGAGCTCATGGAGAGGCATTTAAACGCCATTGAAAATGTTCGATTAAGTTACCAAATATGATTCTTCGCCCGATAAAGGGTTAATGAATAACTACACAGGAACAAATGACTAATGCATTTTGAACATTCTAGTAACTACTATTAACTGACAAGAAATTCTGATTAACGAATCAGTAAGTAATAGTGCTCAGCTGATCATGGTAGTTCATTATTAGCTAATCAGTAACTACTGTTTTTTTCATATCTCCCAGAGAACTACTAAGAACTACTATATACATGTTCAGAATTAATGTAAATAGTGCAAAACATAGAATTAATTCTAAAGTGAAGATCATGGTAACCCACTAGTAATGACTCAGGTGGGACTATAGGGACAATAGGATTTCTTCCTTCTGTTTAATTACTTCCTTTACTGATTTCTCAGCACTGAAGCACTGACGTTGCATACTAACAAAACTGATCAGAGATCATAGAATTACAGTTAACTGTAAGAATGTGAATATGTCATGAAATGGAAACTATGCAGGAACTAACTTACTGGGTGACTTGAGGATTGGCTTTGTTACTAAACAAAACCAAGTAGATTCCTAGGAAAGGATAGTCTATTAGAGGAAACAACATGCAAATGAAAACAATTATTTAACATTATCTGATTATGATAATCAATCTATGTTAATGCAATTTGTTATTGCTTATTTTTTATTTAATTTTTAATTTTGTTCATGATTTTGTTGAATCACGTGTGTTTGATGAGAGACATGAACAAAATGAACATTAACTAATGTTCATTCAGAATTGTTTTATTTCAAAGACGGACTCCCTGAAATAAGTGAGTAAGTAAATGAATGAATGAATGAATGAATGAAAAAGAGAAGTAAAACAAATAAACAAAAATGTACAACTGCATTGCTACTTACCAAACTGAAGCTATTTGAATTCTTTGACAAAACATTATAGTAGTAAGCATGCTAATAAGCAACTAGTTAATTGAGATAATTGGTCCTACAATAATGTGTTAGCTAAGAATTTAATCTGGCTTTATTTAGGCTATATTACTAGAAGGAATAATTATTTTTCTTTTTCATTTATTCTCACGAATTTTTTTTTCTCTCTCAAACAGCTTAGAGAAGACAAGGAAGGAACAGTGAAGTTAATTATAGACGAACAGAAGTTAATTATAGACGAATGGTAGCAACAACTAGGCTTCTTGTGGGCTAATAGATTTTTGTATTTGTTTTGTTCTGTTCTCATTAACAGGTTTACTGACAGGAACAAATGAACCTGTTACTGATTTAACCTAAAGGAAGTACAAAGGAGGGACTTTTCAAGTAAAGCATTAAATGGACACATTGAGCAATCAAAGACCTGCTGTTTCATAAGGGGCAAACATGTGAACATATTTGTCAAATGACAGCCACAGTACGTGTAGCTTTCAACAGTTTCTGTTCCAAGAAGGGGTTTCTTTCCAGGAAATCGCAACAAAAATAAGACATTGGTGTGTCAGGCTGTAAGAGTGTGTTTTTGTGTGTTTATTTGAGTAGGTGAACCAATGACCCTGCCCGTCTGTGATGGACACAAGCTGCTCTTTGAATTCTCACTCTGTGTCATGATGTCTCATGCAGTTGGCAGGATGTCCTAGAGCATCCTGTTTACAGTCGCATGAATGTGAGAGCGTATCCGTGATGCAGTTTGGATGGTACACTTCTTTTATTCTTATTTTCCACCCCACAAGATATCAGTGACTATCAGTGCCTATATTATGTGCTATGACTGATGAGCAATTTCCTAGTTGACAACTTTCCTTCAGGTTGCTTAGGTTTCAGTGTTTTTGTAAAGGTTAAGAGGAGCTGCATCACATGTCTTCTGTAACCCATACTGGACTGTCTGGAGCATGGGATATGTTTATAGTAAAAGAAAGCATCACACTATTGAAATAGCATACTTTGCTTTTATTTAGTCTTAATGGCTTGAGAACAATTAACAAAAGCATATTTGGCTGGAAATCCCATGAATGGGACTTTCTGACAGTGGCAAAAGTTGCAGTTCTAATGCTAAGCTCTAAAAAAGCTATTAACCCTCTGGGGTCTGAGGTGATTTTGTTCAAGTTTATGTCAGAATAACAAGTTAAATAATGAAAAAATGAAATATTACTTCAGACTGATCTCTTCTGCGCGTCGTGTTGTGTTCTTCATCTGAGGTGAATTCTGTGTTATTCCTCTCAGCGCGTCTTATTTTTCTGAATGTAAATTCTGTTATTCCTCTCAGCGCATCTTCTTCCAGAAAGGAACAGTAGCCGAGATAAACTTGATGAATCGTCGAGCTTTGTTTACGTTGATGTGGGCATTTACATGCAGCGCCTTGCACGTAGCTATTTATAATATCAAAAGCGAAAGTAGCTTGTGGCCATGATCACATTAAAAATAATTAGCTCTGAGTTGGTTTTAAATGGATTTCTTTAGCACAGAATATTTGTTTTCGATAAGACTTACTTTATTTATAAGTAGAGATCAAGCTTTCTATAGCTGCATCTCTCCTGTAGGTGTGTTGAGTATTCACTGAGTTTAGGTTCATTTTAGTCACGCATTTCTAAAAGCAGCCTGTTTATTTTCTTTATTTTAAAGAAGCACACAGTTCAGTTGTGATTGTACGCAAATAAAAGTATACCCTTAATGGTTTCGAATGATTGTGAGACCACAATCGACAGAGTATTTTTAGTGTCTTTCACACTGATCTTAAAAAAAGTGAGCTGGTATCGCCAGCATGACCGTTGACCCCAGGGAGTTAATAGCAATCAATTATAAAGTTATTGTTACGGATCTGGTCGGTGAACTGCGGACCGCTCACCACCAGATGTCGCTCTCACCTTATTTTGCACCCAGTCTCTCGCACTACACCCCGGACTACATTACCCATCAGCCACTGCTCTTATAACTTGCACCAATCAGAGACAGTATAAAAGCCCCGGTCTTCCTGTCACTCACTGCCGAGTATTGAATTGTTTTCTAGCATTCGTACAAAGCGTTCTCCCAGTTATCCTGTGTTTAGTTCCCTTTGTTTTTTCTCGTTTTTCCATCCTTGTGACCTAGCCTAGTTATTTCGTTTTGTCTGTCTCGCCGCCTGCCTTTTGATAACCCTCGCCTGTCTTTTCGGATTACTCTCTTTGCCTAGCCCTCATCTGGATAACGTTCGCCGCTAATCGACCCTCACCTGCTTTATGGACTATTCTTCGTCTTGCTGTCTAAATACCTGTTTGCGACTGTTTGACCCTGCCTGCCTTGACCATGTCTTTGTCTCGTCCCTTCAATAAAAGTCTGCAAATGGATCCGCTCGCCTCTCGTCTCACTCCCTCTGTTACAGTTATGATACATCGAATCTGACTCAAATTCAAATTAAATGCTTAATGAGTGAAGTCTTATGAATGAAATAGAATGAAGCATGCATGATTAGTTAGTACAGTTGGCCATTGTACCGTAGTAGCAATTTAGAAAATATCGTTTTGTTAAATCTATAGTATTTAAGCCATTTTAAGATAAAACAACAACACCTGGTCATAATGTGATACTTTAAATTGAACTTAAATAAAATTGTTACTGCAAATAGAATACAATGAGGTGGTTGTTTTGCAACTAGGTGGAGACAGTTCTGCTCATAACAGGAAATGACTGATGGGAAAAGTCACAGCTACAAGAAAATTAGTGAAAAAAGCAAACACACACAAAGTGAGGGGCAGAGTGATATCATAGAAAATGAAGAGACTAAAAAGGAAAATGAAAGTTAAAAGGAGCTGCATCACATGTCTTCTGTAACCCATACTGGACTGTCTGGAGCACGGGATATGTTTATAGTAAAAGAAAGCATCACACTATTGAAATAGCATACTTTGCTTTTATTTAGTCTAAATGGCTTGAGAACAATTAACAAAAGCATATTTGGTTGGAAATCCCATGAATGGGACTTTCTGACAGTGGCAAAAGTTGCAGTTCTAATGCTAAGCTCTGAAAAAGCTATTAACCCTCTGGGGTCTGAGGTGATTTTGTTCAAGTTTATGTCAGAATAACAAGTTAACTAATGAAAAAAAGAAACATTACTTAAGACTGATCTCTTCCACGCGTCGTGTTGTGTTCTTCATCTGAGGTGAATTCTGTGTTATTCCTCTCAGCGCGTCTTATTTTTCTGAACGTAAATTCTGTTATTCCTCTCAGCGCGTCTTCTTCCAGAAAGGAACAGTAGCCGAGATGAACTTGATGAATCGTCGAGCTTTGTTTACGTTGATGTGGGCATTTACATGCAGCGCCTCGCACGTAGCTATTTATAATATCAAAAGCGAAAGTAGCTTGTGGCCATGATCACATTAAAAATAATTAGCTCTGAGTTGGTTTTAAATGGATTTCTTTAGTACAGAATATTTGTTTTCGATAAGACTTACTTAATTTATAAGTAGAGATCAAGCTTTCTATAGCTGCATCTCTCCTGTAGGTGTGTTGAGTATTCACTGAGTTTAGGTTCATTTTAGTCACGCATTTCTAAAAGCAGCCTGTTTATTTTCTTTATTTTAAAGAAGCACACAGTTCAGTTGTGATTGTACGCAAATAAAAGTATACCCTTAATGGTTTCGAATGATTGTGTGACCACAGTCGACAGAGTATTTTTAGTGTTTTTCACACTGACCTTAAAAAAAGTGAGCTGGTATCGCCAGCATGACCGTTGACCCCAGGGAGTTAATAGCAATCAATTATAAAGTTACGATACATCGAATCTGACTCAAATTCAAATTAAATGCTTAATGAGTGAAGTCTTATGAATGAAATAGAATGAAGTATGGATGATTAGTTAGTACAGTTGGACATTGTACCGTAGTATCACCATAATGCCGTACTGTAAAGATATTGTCATGATGTAATCATTATTGTACTAATTTAGACATTTAGGCAATTTAGAAAATATCGTTTTGTTAAATCTATAGTATTTAAGCCATTTTAAAATAAAACAACAACACCTGGTCATAATGTGATACTTTAAATTGAACTTAAATAAAATTGTTATTGCAAATAGAATACAATGAGGTGGTTGCTTTGCAACTAGGTGGAGACAGTTCTGCTCATAACAGGAAATGGCTGATGGGAAAAGTGACAGCTACAAAACAGCAAACACTGTTTTATGAAATACCCCCCTAATCTCTGTTTGCACAAGGAGTCTGACAACAGCCTGTGCTCCATACGAAAATCTTACTGGATTATTATAATTAATGGCAAAATGAATGTTTAGAAATGTAAACTGGTATTTCCTACTGACACACTACTCCAACGGACCAACTTTAACTGACTTTAAACCATTTTTTAGCTGATGAAAATACTAGTGGCCTAAGACTTTTGCACATACTGTATATATATATATATATATAATAACACAATACATTAATTTATTGTTTTGGTGGCTTTATATATCGTCTTTCAGGACAATTAATATGTGAAGTGTATGCTAACTTTATTTGTGGAGGAACAATCATTCTATAAAGAAAACACATCCAGGTTATAGTTTTAATGTTTTGACCATACTGTAGGCCTCAAAACTTGACACACAAACCTGCGACAAACAACAAATGTAAAAAGATGAGCTCTTTACATCACCACATAACAAAAATTTAAATAAAGTCAAAAACAGCAACATTTCAGCAATATGAAATCTTTGTTCAGACTGTGCTTGATTAGTTGGGGATTATATTAGTCTGACATGGTTTAAAAGGGGGGTGCACTTTGCTGTTTTACACTTATACTTTATGTACAATATCAATACTATCAACACTAATTATACATTTGCAAAAGACACTACAAAGAAGAAAGTTAAAATGCTCAAAAGCATCACTTATAATTTATTATGATGCACAACAATACAGTTCCATCTTGTAAATCAATTTAGTACATATAATAGATTTAGATTTTGTTCATAATGATTTTTAGATCACAATGTTGATTAAATGAGACTTATGTTTGGGGGGAAAAAAATGAAGAGGTAAAATAAAAAAATAAGGGGGAAAAAATGTCTGAACATGTACTGTACCATGGTAATATAATGGGTTTCTTACACTTCACTATGGAAAAAAATCTGGCACAGCAGATTTTCAGATTGCAGGAGGTATTGTCTTGTTTGATGACTAAGAGCTTTGAAATCACTACATTCTTACTGAGTAAATAAATTGGATAACACAGTCATTTCAATGTCATCTCTTATGGAACATACCAGTAGCGTAGCCAGAAAAAAGACTCTGGGTGTGCCTTAGAAAAACTGGGTGTGCCACATTTATTGTCTAATTAATGTGCACAAAAAATCTGACGCGTATTACTAACATTACAGATAGTTACATATTAAAATGACCAGAAATGCAGTTATACACTGTAAAAAACATTCCGTAAAATTTATGGTAAAAAAAACGGCAGCTGTGGTTGCCGGAATTTTACCGTAAAAAATACAGTAGCAACATTTTATGTTTTGCGGTTTTCACTTAAATTTATAGGTAAATACCATAATTTCATTAACTGATATAATGTTAATGTACCAACCTATTGAAGTACTGAAATCTGTTTTGTACCTTTGTAATACACTGCTAAACACCAAAAGCAGATGGTGAAGAGAAAGTCAAATTATGAACCAAAGCTCATCACAAACAGCTCTTAAACATTAACATGTAGAAGGTGCACAGTGTCATTCACACAAACACTAAACACCATCATGGTAACACACATGAAACTAAAATAATGCATAAACATTAATTTAACGACATTAGATGTAACACAGAACCCTAATGTACAACACAGCTAAGAAAAAACTAAGAAGAAAGGGTTATTTCAACAAAATCATCAAATTTTTAAAAAAAAAAAAAATGTAACACAGGGAATTCTGGAAATGTCAGTTTACGGTAAATTTTACTGTTCACTGTAAATTTTACGGCCTTTTACCATTAACCATTCAACAGGTTTTTACTGTAGCATTTTTACAGTATTTTTACCGTTAAATTCACGGTAATTTTTCACGGTCCCTACAATTCCCTCCTCACTGACAATTTTCATGTGTAAATCAAAAATAAAAACACAAAAATAATAATAATGGCACAAAAGATACTTGACTTCTCATTTAATTTTCACTTTATTCGTGACACACGCTCCGCAAATGTTAAGTCATATGTTTACATAGGTACAATTTGCACAATCTGCAAGATATTATTAATACCCGACAATAAATAAATAAATAAATAAGAGAGAGAGAGAGAGAGAGAGAGAGAGAGAGAGAACATAGAAAAAATAGCATGTTGCATTTATACTGCCCAGAATAAGCTTTTTCACATAATAGGCGTTTACACACAAATTAAGCAGTTTAAAAGTTCACATACGATGATGTTTAAACGGTAAAATGTGTTGTATTAAGAACTGTAGGAAGAAAAAAAAGAAAGAAAAAGAAAGAAAGAAAGCATAAAGAGACAGAATTCGCCATTGTTCCACATTCTCGGTCCTGTTTCAGGCATCCCCACAGCTGCTTCTTTTAGATGAATATGCAATGTATGTGCGCATATCAAACTGATTATTAGCCTATCGCACTTACTGCATGGCATGGAGGCGCCTGCGCCATCCCTTGCAATTTTTTTCCCCTGCGGAAAGAACTTTTTCTGATTTATGTACTCTTACGATAACACCAAAAGGTTGTGTCTCTGCCGTCTCCGTTAAATGGAGTGCGTCACAGCAATGAACCAGCTATTTGCCTCACAAAGAAATCCATAGAACGCTTAAAATGTAGCCTTAATTAACCGAACCAATTTTTTTTTCTAAAAAAATGTCCAATTACGCAGTCGGAATGAAACGGTACATCACTATTAAATATGTTCATGTGGAGATGGCGAGTGCAGCGTCGGCATTCGGCAGCTTCATCTTTTTAGCCGACACTGACTGAGGAGAAAGCACTAGTTTATTGACAACTAATAAAATGCTTTCTTTTCCCCCAACACATTCATAATCATTACTTTTGCCGGTGAAAGCTTTATTGTTTTAAAAATAAAATGCTGTGACATTTCGAAAAGTGCGCCTGCTAATCACGTCACATTATAGTGCAGTGCAGGAGTTATGCTTTTGTAATAAGTCAGATGTTTTTGTTTTATTTCATGTTTACGTGTGTGGGTGCTATGGGCGTGCTGAAGCAGCTGCTAGTCCCTCTTTAGCTCCGCCTATGTTTATACGATTATAAAAAAAAAAAATATTTCTGCATTTCTGCAATATTTCTGCTACGCCCCTGGAACATACAATTGTAGCACACACATTTCTGATTAGAAACTCCCGCATGTTTCAGTCACTGAATTGAAAATTATCTTAATTACTTACAGGATCAAGACAGAACTTTCATTTTTCCCTGCTTATAATTCTACATATGTAATAATCATAATAAAATATTCATAATAATACATTGGCAATGGAAAACGGTGTTAATAACAATCGTTTATGATGTGCAACAATATCGTTCGGTCTAGTAATTCTAGTAGACCTGCATATGAGACATTTTCATTGCTAAACTCTTAGTCAATTTCAGATGTTTTAATCAGTGAGTGTACATGATTAATATCATGTACACTCAAAGAGAAAGTCTTTATTATTATCCACATGGAATTCCAAAACAGGTAGATCCACAACAGGAGGGTAGAAACAGTCACGTACACATTGACGAGACTGGACGACAAACACTGAACTGAAACCAACTTTTAAAGGCAGGTGATTACAATAAACTTAATTAAGACACAGGTGATACCAGGTTAACTAATAAATGACATAAGGAGGGCAGGAACAGAAAAACCACATAAGAGGGAAAAACCAATACAAAGAGTTCAGGGGTGTGACAGTTAAAGTGTACATGTACAAGTGTACATGATTAGAAAAGAACATGCTGAAAGGTAAATGAAGGACTGTATAGAAAACTCAGTTTGAGTTTTCTATTTGTATAATTATTCTTATATAATATAATAATAATTCACAATGCTCCTCTGCAATGTTTTGTCAGTGGTATTAAAATGGTTTATAGTGAAATAAGGACCAGAGATGAGAAATGAGAACCAGTTAATCAAACACACATTTACATGTGAAGCCTAAACTACCTTTACAAATAAGAAGTTTATTTAAGTGCGCTATTAATGTACTTTTTTTAAAACTAAAAATTGAAAGTATACTTTCTGTTTTAGTACACAGTAGAACACTTATGTATACTTAAGTATACCACTAGTACATAAAAATCCTTGAACTTTACATTAGTATACTTAATAAAATGAACTTGAAGGCCCGGTTTCACAGAGAGGGCCATAATTCAAATAAGGACATTCAAGTAATTTTTTTTAAACATGCTTAGAAAAAAAAAAAAAAAAGAAAGAAAGAAAGAAAGAAAGCTTGAGACAAAACAAAGGTACTGACATATTTTAAGATCAGCGCACGTTTCTTTCAGTTGAAACAGCTCATTTATACATTTTAGTTTAGGACTAGGCTTAAGAAATCGTCTGTGAAACCAGGGGGAATTATGCTTCTTTTTTTGCAAGGGTCATTTTCCTTTTTTAAATCTCACATTAATGAAAACAGGTAAAACGTCCAAACGTCTCACAGACGCCACACATTAGCAGGTATTTTTGTTTTATGACTAAGAGTTTTGGAATGACTTTGTCTTTATTTAGTAAGAGAAAAGGAAATAGATTCTTCTTCATAATGCTTACAGGGAAACAGAAAAGGTTAATGTGATCTAATCAGTGTTCATAGGTATTTACATAAAGATAAATTCTATTGCAAATATATTTGCAAAGGAACTCATACTGAACTTTGTCCTACAGTCCCCTGTAATGGCAAATAATCTTTTCTAAGAATGCTTTGTAAACTCATATGAATTATGTATATGACTGCAATCAAAACTGTTTAGCCCCCAGAGACTTTAGTTATTCAAATGTAAGCCTAACTAAAGATCTAAAGTGTTATTTAAAGAGTTTTGTTGTTGTTTAATTTGCAACTATAACAGTTTAGTGGCATATCAGTGTGATAATGTCAATATATTATGTCATATTTTTTTAGTTGCAGGGTTTTTTAACACATCTGTCATGGTTATTCAACCCCTATTCAACAAAAAAAAAATGTTTAAACACAGTTAAGCCTTTGTAAACTAGCTTGAGCTGTCACACATACAGTCATGGCCAAAAATATCAGCACCCTTGCAGTTGTGTCAGAAAATGCAACACTTCTCACAGATGCAAATGTTTTGGTATTCATGTGCTTATAGTTTTGATCAAATTTGGCACCTTGTCAAAATTGTAAGAAATAATTGCTTTTCAAGCATGTGATGCTCCTGTAATTTGTATTTAGACACACCTGTGGCAAGTAACACTACAATATAGTAATCACACGTGCAACCAGTTAACATGGAGAAAAGTTGACTCAACCTTTCTGTTGTGTGTCACACTGAGCATGGAGGAAAGTAAGAAGTGTAATGAGTTGTCTGTGGATTTGAGAGAAAAAAATGTAAAAAAAAAACATGGACAATCTCAAGGCTACAAATCTATCTCCAGAGATCTTAATGTTCCTGTGTCCACTGTGTGCAATATCATCAAGAGGTTTACAGCCCATCGCACTGTAGCTAACCTCCCTGGACGTGGTTGGAAGAGCAAAATTAATAAAAAATTACAACAAAGGATGGTGATTGTTTGAATGGTGGATAAAGAACCCCGATTAACTTCCAAACAAATTCAAGCTGATCTGCAGACACAGGGTACAACAGTGTCAGCTCACACTATTTGTCAATTTTGTTCATAATGATATTGTAATGCCAAGCCAGCAGAGGGAGCCATCACCCGAATACTGACTGCGCGCTCCCTCTGCTGCTTCTACTGCTACTTCCTGTTTGGCAGTATTTAAGGACTCACCATGTGCTCACACATTGCGAAGTATTGCCAGTTTACCTGCCTTACCAAGCGTTTTCTGATTACTCTGATTTGTTTGCACGTGTATGATTCTGCCTCGTTTTCTGACTACCGATTTCTTGGATTACCCTTTCTGGATTGTTGAACTGTGTGGACTGATATCAAGGTTTGACCTTATTGCCTGGCTTTCTCACTACGATTTACGGATTACCCTTGGACTGTCGAAAGAGTGGACTGCTTTCTGGTTAACGACCCATTGCCTGGTTTTACGTGTATGTTTGCTGCTTTGTACAATAAACCTCTGCATATGGATTCTAACGCCGCCTCAGCGCCTTCGTTACAGAATACTTCGCCTCCCTTGAATCCAGCGGAGGTCTCCAACTTGCAAGCAGCGTTTGCTTATCAGAGCGAACTCCTAAAGAATTATCAAGAACAGCTTACGAAGCTGCAGTCTGTCAACGAACATCTGACACACTACGTGCGAGCCCTCCCTCCACCAATGCCTTCTACGGTAAGCTTTGCTCTCCCTACCAAATTCGATGGCACAGCTGAGCAATGCAAAGGGTTTATTCGACAAGTGAAACTGTATTTTGATTATCAACTTGAACGATTTGAATCTGAAGAGAAAAGATGTGCGTTTCTCATGACGCTGCTCACAGGGAGGGCTCTCGATTGGGCTTCAGCGGTATGGGATGCCGACTCACAGTTTAAGCGATCTGTTGACTATTTCTTGTAACAAATTCAGGAAGTATTCGAATATCCTGCAGGGGGCAGGGATATTTCGAATCAAATCATTCACGCTCGTCAAGGCAACCGCACCGCAGCTGATTACGCCATTGAGTTTCGTACTCTAGCAGCTCAGAGCGGATGGAATGATGTTTCTCTCAAAGCCGTCTTTTACAACAGTTTGAACATTGATTTACAAACTGAGCTCGCCTGCCGACGAGAGAATTCATCATTTTCAGAACTGGTTAACCTCGCCATTAAACTTGATAATCTCATGAGGCAGACACCCAAACAACGCTCAGCCAAGAGTTATCATCGCAACTCCCCGAGCTCCAGCTCAGTAACAGAACAAGTACCGATCGAACCCATGCAAATAAACGCTTCACGATTATCTGAGGAGGAACGTACTCGACGCCGTCAAAATCACCTGTGCTTTTACTGCGGTGAACCAGGCCACCGTAGCACTGGATGTCCACTCAAATCCAAGACCTCCTCAAAGGTAAATATCCAAAACCTCTCCATATTACAATACAAATCTTTGACACTGCCGGTTACCATAAGAACTGATACCCTCTCTCTCGATCTGACAGCGATGATTGACTCTGGGGCTGCGTTGAACATCATCAATAAGGACATCGTAGAAAAATTCAACATTCCAACTCAACCATGCATCCCGCCCATTCGAATCAAAGCCATCAACGATACTCTCATCGACCACGGCATCCACCATCAAACCAAGACAGTGAAACTGCAGGTTGGATTACTTCATCAGGAGAACATTACCCTGTATGTGGTTGATTCACCCAAGTACGAGATTATCCTCGGATTCCCCTGGCTCTCCATCCATGATCCTGCCATCTCGTGGAATCAAGGGGAATTAACTCACTGGTCACATTTCTGTTTAAGGAACTGTCTTCCTGCTCAACCACAACCCTGTCTCACCACAAGCATTGAAAGTCCAGACACGAAGGTAAAAATCTCCATTCCTGAGCAGTATCAAGATCTATCAGAAGTTTTCAGCAAAACCAAGGCTACCTTACTCCTTCCACACCGGCCATGGGACTGTGCCATTGACCTGCTGCCGAACGCCATGCCACCTAAGAGTAAGGTGTACCCGTTATCTAGAATGGAGGACCAGGCTATGGAGGAGTACATTGAGGAAGCACTAGAATCAGGTTTCATCCGTGCATCAACATCCCCCGCAGCAGCAGGCTTCTTCTTCGTAGCCAAGAAGGATGGAGGTCTGAGGCCGTGCATCGATTACCGTGGACTCAACAACGTCACAATAAAGTTCCGTTACCCATTGTCTCTTGTACCCCCGGCTCTAGAACAACTGCGGGAAGCCACCATTTACACCAAACTTGACTTACGAAGTGCATATAACCTCATCAGGATCAAGGAAGGAGATGAATGGAAGACTGCATTTCTCACCACTAGGGGGCACTACGAATATCAGGTGATGCCGTATGGGTTAGCCAACGCCCCAGCTGTATTTCAGTCATTCATAAATGAAATTCTGAAGGACTTCATGAACAAGTTTGTAATCGCCTACATTGACGATATCCTGATTTACTCCAAGTCAGAGACAGAACACATCACTCACGTGCATGCAGTCTTATCCCGTCTACTGGAGAACCAATTGTATGTCAAGGCAGAGAAATGTGAATTCCACGTCCACCAGACATCCTTCCTGGGCTATGAGGTCAGTCACCAGGGGGTCAAGATGGATCCCACGAAGATTCAGGCAGTCACAGGTTGGCCTCAACCCTCAACCATTAAGGAGCTTCAGAGATTTCTGGGCTTCGCAAATTTCTACCGACGATTCATACGTAATTATAGCACCATAGCTGCTCCTCTTACCTCACTGTTAAAGAACAAACCCAAGAAACTCTGTTGGACAGAGGAGGCAGATCGAGCGTTTTCCGCACTCAAGACAAGTTTCACGTCAGCCCCTATTCTGAAGCACCCCAATCCCGAATTACCGTTTGTCGTGGAGGTGGATGCATCGGACTGTGGAATTGGAGCCATTCTCTCTCAACGTCATGGTCAACCAGGCAAACTCCATCCTTGCGCCTTCTACTCCAGAAAACTCACCAGTGCCGAACGAAATTACGACGTTGGAAACAAGGAGCTGTTGTCCATGAAAGCAGCTATCGAAGAGTGGCGACACTGGCTGGAGGGCGCTCGTCATCCCTTCCAAGTAATCACAGACCACAAGAACCTCGAGTATATCAAAGGTGCAAAGAGACTAAATCCACGCCAGGCTCGATGGGCTCTCTTTTTCACCCGGTTTAACTTCACAGTCACTTACCGACCAGGCAGCAAAAATAGCAAGGCAGATGCTCTCTCCCGGCAACATGATCCTCATCTAGACACTCATCCACCGGAACCCATCCTTCCACCCACCGTCATTCTGGCCCCTGTCTCATGGGATATCATGGAGGAAATCCAACGCAGACACGATCAAGATCCACCACCACCACAATGTCCACCTAATAAGCACTACGTACCTCAAGAAATGCGTCACCAAGTACTCCAATGGGTCCACACCTCTCTCAGTGCTGGCCATCCAGGTATATCACGAACTCTACATCTCCTAAAGAACTCATTCTGGTGGCCATCCATGACCAAAGACACTGCTACCTATGTCAAATCCTGCCAGATCTGTGCTCAATCTAAGACCCCCAAGGAGCTACCGTCAGGTCTACTCCAGCCCTTACCTATTTCACAACGCCCCTGGTCCCATCTATCAATCGATTTCGTCACTGACCTGCCACCTTCCCAGGAGTTCACAGCCATACTGGTAATCATCGATCGTTTCTCCAAATCCTGCCGTTTAATTCCTTTGAAAGGTCTCCCCACAGCCATGGAAACTGCCTTAGCCCTCTTCCACCATGTCTTCCGTGTCTATGGCTTACCTGAGGACATTGTAAGCGACAGAGGAACTCAGTTCACATCCCAAGTCTGGAAAGCCTTCTGCAAGCAACTCGACATTAATGTCAGTCTCACCTCAGGTTACCATCCTCAGAGTAATGGCCAGGTGGAGAGATTAAATCAGGAGATCGGTCGATATCTTCGCACCTATTGCAGTCGTGAGCAACACAGATGGTCAGAGTTTCTCCCCTGGGCTGAATATGCCCAAAATTCACTCACCCATTCCTCTACAGGCCTCACCCCCTTTCAGTGTGTCCTGGGGTTTCAGCCGCCGATGTTCCCGTGGTCAGGTGAACCGTCTTCAGTGCCGGCAGTCGATGACTGGATTAAGCGTAGCGAGAGGGTGTGGGACAGTGCCCATGTGCGTCTCCAGCGGGCTGTAAGGAATCAGGAGATTCAGGCCAACAGACGCCGCCTGCCACACCCTCCCTACCAACCTGGACAGCGGGTCTGGCTCTCTACATGGGACATCAAGCTGCGGCTGCCCAGCAGGAAGCTCAGCCCAAGGTATGTAGGCCCATTTAAAATTCTTAAACGAATTAATGAAGTTACATACCAGCTTGAGCTTCCTCCTAACTACCGTATCTCTCCCTCCTTCCATGTATCGCTCCTCAAACCAGTCCACCCGGAGGCTGACCCCGGCCAGATGGCCCCAGAACCGCCGCCACCCCTGGAAGTGGACGGCTTGCCTGCATATCAGGTGAAGGAGTTGCTGGACTCTCGGTGTAGAGGGGGTCAGCTCCAATATTTGGTGGACTGGGAGGGCTATGGACCTGAGGAGAGGTCATGGGTAGCCGCCAACGACATTCTGGATCCGTCTCTCATAGAGGAATTCCACCGAGCCAGACCCGACCGTCCAGCACCACGACCGCGGGGACGTCCTCGTCGAGCTCCAGGAGTCGCTCCTAGAGGGAGGGGTTCTGTAATGCCAAGCCAGCAGAGGGAGCCATCACCCGAATACTGACTGCGCGCTCCCTCTGCTGCTTCTACTGCTACTTCCTGTTTGGCAGTATTTAAGGACTCACCATGTGCTCACACATTGCGAAGTATTGCCAGTTTACCTGCCTTACCAAGCGTTTTCTGATTACTCTGATTTGTTTGCACGTGTATGATTCTGCCTCGTTTTCTGACTACCGATTTCTTGGATTACCCTTTCTGGATTGTTGAACTGTGTGGACTGATATCAAGGTTTGACCTTATTGCCTGGCTTTCTCACTACGATTTACGGATTACCCTTGGACTGTCGAAAGAGTGGACTGCTTTCTGGTTAACGACCCATTGCCTGGTTTTACGTGTATGTTTGCTGCTTTGTACAATAAACCTCTGCATATGGATTCTAACGCCGCCTCAGCGCCTTCGTTACAGATATTTAGATCACAATGTTGATTTAAATGAGACTTATTATGTTTGAAAAAAAATGAAGAGGTAAATAAGGCGTAAAAAAATGTCTGAACATGTACTGTACCATGGTAATGTAATGGGTTTCTTACACTTCACTATGGAAAAAAATCTGTCACTTCATTATGAAAAAAACACCTGACATTTCACAAAACTCACAGCAGATTTTCAGATTGCAGGAGGTATTGTCTTGTTTGATGACTTAGAGCTTTGAAATCCCTACACTCTTACTGAGTAAATAGATTGGATAACACGGTCATTTCAACATCATCTCTTATGAAATACAATTGTAGCACACAAATTTCTGATTAGAAACTCCCACACACTTACACCTGCATGTTTCAGTCAGTGAATTGAAAATTTCCTTAATTACTTACAGGATCAAGACAGAACTTTCATTTTTCACTACTTATAATTCTACATATGTAATAATCATAATAAAATATTCATAATAATACATTGGCAATGGAAAAGGGTGTTAATAACAATCGGTTATAATGTGCAACAATACCGTTCAGTCTAGTAATTCTAGTAGACCTGCATATCACGACATTTTCATTGCTAAACTCTTACTCAATTTCAGATTTTTTTAATCAGTGAGTGTACATAATTAATATCATGTTACATGTGAGAAAGGGGCGAATGAAGACGAAGGTCAAAAATAAAGTCTTATCATCAAGAGGTTTACAGCCCATGGCACTGTAGCCAACCTCCCTGGATGTGGACGGAAGAGCAAAATTAATGAATGATGAATGATGAATGATGAAAATTAATGAATAATGGTGATTGTTCTAATGGTAGATAAAGAACCCTGATTAACTTCCAAACAAATTCAAGCTGATCTGCAGACACAGGGTACAACAGTGTCAGCTCACACTATCCGTCGAAAAGGGATGCTATGGTAGGAGACCACTGCTGACACAAAAGCACTGTAGGTACTGTGGACAGATGAGACAAAAAAAAGAGCTTTTTGATAAAGGATATCATGGCATTGTTTACAGAAAAAGAAATGAGGCCTTCAAAGAAAAGAACAGAGTCTCTACAGTCAAACATGGTGGAGGTTCAAAGATGTTTTGGGGTTGCTTTGCTGCTTCTGGCACTGGATGCCTTGACTGTGTGAACGGTATCATGAAATCTGATGATTACCAAAGAATTTTGGGGCGCGACGTAGTGGCCAATGTCAGAAAGCTGCGTTTCCACCAGAGGTCATGGGTTTTCCAGCAGGACAATGACCCGAAACACTTCAAAAAGCACTCAAAAATGGTTTCAAACAAAGCACTGGAGAGTTCTGAAATGGCCAGCAATGAGTCCAGATCTGAATCCCACAGAACACCTGTGGAGAGATCTCAAAACAACAGTTGGGAGAAGGAATCCTTCAAATCTGAATGACCTGAAGCAGTTTGCAAAAGAAGAGTGGTCCAAAATTCCAGTAGAGAGGTGTAAGAAACTCATTCATGGTTACAGGAAGTAATTGATTTTAGTTCTTTTTTTTTTTCCAAAGGGGGTGCTACCAAATATATTAAGTTAAGGGTGCCAATAATTTTTTCCAGTGCATTTTTGGGTTCTGTGTGGAATTGCATCAGATTTGACTTTTCTTCTTTGTTTTTTTTGTTTGTTTGTTTTTTGTTGTTGTTGTTGTTGTTGTTGTTTTGTTTTTTGTTTGTGTTGTTCCAATCCAAACAAAAATGTGAGTACCAAACATGTGAGTACCAAAACATTTGCAACTGCAACAATTTTCTGAGAGAAGGGTTGCATTTTATGACAGAATTGCAAGGGTGCTGATATACATGACTGTACATACATTTAGCCCATCAGTGTGCTGGAGGTGAATGGCAAATATGGCCAAGCCAAAAGAGCTCTCACAAAACTACAGAGAAGAAATTGTTTTAGTACAGTAGAAATTCTGAGGCTGCAAAAAGACACTGCAAGTTCCTAGACACCGCTGGCACCCTAATGCATACAGCTTTGAATGTGTTAAAGAAATATATATATATATATATCAAGAAAATGTTTGATCAGAGCAACTGAGAGAAAACGTCCAAGGACTTGCAGGATGACTTGATGAAAGGAGAAAAAAAAACAAAACATTTCAGTACAGAGTACAAGAACAACACTAAACAAGCATTTGAACTGTATTTATACAACTATCATCTGCAGACTTTTAAATTTTGTTTTCTTCTTTTGTTTGTATGTGGTCTGCACATATTGCTGTATATTTACTGTGTGTAGTACACTGCAAATTTTCATTCATTCTTAAATATGTGTCTTTGTGTTTGTATGATGTTCTTTATGTGTTGTGTGTTATGCATTTATTCTCTTCACTGTCCTTGGTTGTCCCTCAAAAAGCATGAAAGCTCGCTTGGAATATAAGCTCAATAAGCTTTGATTTTCATGACAAAACAAATTTTCATGTCAGTATTTTATTACAGAGTTATAAAGTACATTTGAAAAACAAAATCGAATGCATAGTTTCTCAGTTCACAATATACAAATACAAGCATACTTTGCAAAGGTAATATTTAAATACATTTTCATTCACTCTGGTTGAATTGATTTCAAACAACCAATACATTTACACAGCTGTACAGTAACAGGTTTATGTAGCTAAATGTGCACTTAATATGAGCTTCAGCAGTGCTCACTTTAACTAGTTTTTTATGGTGATACTTCTTGCTCAGAATAACTGATAATGCAGTAAAGTGACGTCAAAATCTACTTATACATGTCAAGTTATTTCAAAGCATTCCCTTCATATACAAACTGAAACATCCTTCAAATTAAATGAAGCAATAAAAGTGCTGTCGAAGCTGATGTTGGTAGTAATCCTACAACATGTTGCTTTTCACTCGTTCAAAAATCTGCCTCACTTTCAATGCAGGCACGCAACCTTCACGAAGAATGCTGATAGTTCCTGAAAACGAACAACATGCATGTTGTTATTATTAATAATTTAATACATATATTATAATAACAGGACATCAGCTCTTTGGCATATCAGCTTACCTTCATCAATTTTGAGGCAATTCACTACGGTTGATGCCACCACCTCATTAGATTCACCATCACACAGGACTCCATCAATCTTGTGACCAAGGCGGCTGTTTCAGGACAAAAGAAAACAATGCTTTGATTATGCACAGTGCCAAAGCCATGATGTTTTTCCATTGTTCCATTTCCAGATGTCAAGACAAGCAGAGAGCACATCCTTAATAATAAAGTTGGCTTCAAAAGAGGTGTACTTTAATATAAAAGGCAAACCTTTAATTAGAGAATACTCTGGTTTTATTAAGTGAATGAATCAGTGCGCCTAAGAGCAGAGTGTTGTGGTTTGTTCTTGTTTTTTGAAGGTAACATAACAGCCTAGATTTTGTAAAATCTCAACCTTTAAAACCCTCAATAAATCCTTGTTTAGGCTAAGTAATATAATTTCATATACAGTGCATTTGTTTTCCAGAGTTTTTCATCCTCTAGCTTGCCTTTATAAACTTACTTGATGACCATATTGTGGTGGGTACTGTCAGCTTCTCCACTGGGATTGGCTGACGTGATGGCCAATGGGCCAGTGAATTCACACAGGTGAGCAGTAGCAGAGTGGTCAGGTACTCTAATCATAATGCTTTCTCTGGTCCCCACACGGTCATATGCAGGACCCACACCTGCGAACAATATGACCAGGGAAAATGACTTTTCTCAGTTTTCATTTGGCTGCTTGATTGTCCCAAGTTTGATATAAGAATTAGGGTTATGTTAAGTGTCTTTGAAGTAACCTTACCGAGTTTGAGGAGCCAATCGCCCTTCGGGACAATGCAACTGATGCCTCCTGGGTAGACATTTCTCATGAACTCCCATAGCAGAGGACTGAAGGGAGGTTTGGTGGCCACAAGCTGCTCCACGCTTGAGATACAGATGCAAATTGGCTTCTCTGCAGGACGGTCCTATTGGAGAGAAAAGATTGGGGGTTGACAAGATTACAGGAATTTGATAATTTGACAGAGTGTTATGTTTCATAGCTTGCTGGCATGTACCTTTATAGAGTAGATCTTCTCAATTGCACTTGGGTTCTTGCACGAAGCAGCCAAGGCGTAGACAGTATCTGTAGGGATGCCACACACGCCATTGTTTTCTAACAACTTGGCAATCTTGAGGAGCCCACTGGTTTCCCGAGAGTTAGTGACGAAACATGGATATGTGGTCTCAGATTCCTTCTTTTTCTTGTCCTTGGATAAAGATCAATTAGTCAGTAGGACGTTCTTGTGTAACCATGAACATATAACATAAAATATTTTGTCATCATTGATAAAACTAATACCTTAATTAGGGATGGTCCAACTGGTATCAATGTCTTTGAGAAGATACCATTCACAAGGGAGGCTAGCATGCCATACAAACATATGATGGCGAAAATTGCTAGCATGGCAACTAAAGAAAGAGTTTCCAGAACAAGGTAACTAACACATTATTTCATGTAGTTTCATCTTTATTCTTCTTACAAAATCTACTTCTGTACAGTACCTTCTAGCTGATAGGGCAGTCTTCCAAGAGTAGAGAGGAGAAAACAAACTATGATGACCTCCATGATAGTGGTCAATGCCAAGAGAACAAGATTGCTGTAGGCCGCTGTGAAGAAAGAAAGAAAGAAAAAAAGGGTCCAATTTGCAATTCTTTGAAATGCAGGAGTCATTTGTGAGAGTCTATGTTTCGCATTTGTAAACAAACCCACCAACTAGAATCAAGAAAGCGTTAATGACCAGGAATGCTATTGCCCCAGCTGCAAATCCATTAGCTGACTCTGTGGATATTTGCAAACGATGTCCTGCAGGAAAAAAAATACATCTTAGATTTCTGCCCAAAATTCAAGAATTTTTAAAAAAATGTCAATGTCAGGGTTTCATACCTGCAAACCTAAACCAGGTCCAAGTAGCCCATATAGCCACGTAAAAGGATGGTACAACAGAGCCAAATCTCTGGCCACCTTGTACTTGTAGTCGACTGACATAGGCCTGGATGATGGCTCCTGGGATGAGCACCCAGGGAACAGTTAGGTCGAAAAACACCAGCCCGGGCTGACTGTTGTGAATAGCTGAGAGTGCAGCGACTCCATTGGAAAGATAGAATAAAGCTTCAGGGAGCTGTGCACCTTTATCTTCAGGCTCATCCATTTTGGATCTCTTGAGGTAACTGAGATATTTCTGCAGGGATTCGGTGGAGACAGGCTGGGGTCCAACTGGGATCAAAGACTTCTCGGCAATGGTGTTGATGAGGCGTGCAAAGGTGCCATAGTAGGACAGGAGAGTAAAAAGGGAGCAGGTCACTCCAAAAAAGATGTAGTACCTATCAATGGGAATCTGGGAGATGGTCGATATGGTCACCAGGACAAAAAATGAGTTGTGAATTAGTTCAAGAGTGTCTTTGTTTAGACTTGCGATGCAGAACACCAAGGCAGCGGACACGAAGAACCAGTTGCCAACCATGGCGTGCCTTACTTCGCTGGCTTCAGCACGGCTGAAGGTTACAGACAACACATGCTCTTCCCAGGTCTTCACCAACCAAAACAGGCAGTGCAGGCCAAACTTGGTTGCATGGTAGCAGTCTTGGCGCATGTACGCGTAATAACTTGACAGAAGCTGAGCGGCAGAATTTATGGTTATCCAGATGGCAGCTACCGACACCGACGGGAAGTAGTTGAAGGCATAGAAGGCGAAGATAAATGGTGAGACTGTGTCGCAGAAGAACCCCAAGGCCATAGGTTCAGCATATTTTGTGTTCTTCTTCTTCTCCTGGCCCAAGCTTTGGGAGCTACTGGCATTGGTGGTTCCTAGGAGCAACACGTTGAAGAGAGGGTTTCCAAAACCCTTTAGCACATAGCGTTGGGCCAGTCCCTTGATTAGCAATGCCGATGAGCCGTATATAGCAAAGAGCAGGATTAGGAGCTCTAGAACCCCAGAGACCACCAAACCCCACCCTGCTACCAGACCCACAGCCTCAAATATCAGTGTAAGGGTGATGGCCCCAAACACAAAGGGCATGATGTAGTTTACGGTTGCTGAACAGAAGGCCAGTAGAAAAGAAAGCAGGATGTAAGGCACCAGCCCAGCTATGGCAGACTCTTTGATGAATATGTCAGTTTTATTGATGCTCGTGTCTGTTAACAGATCTTGCAAAGTGCTATTTATCGTTGTGGATTCATTGACTAGGTTTGGACTTGGTTGGTTGGCACCTAGAAAAATTCTCGTGGCCCCATAGCTCGCCCACAGTGCTGCATATCCTACAAATGACGTCCCACTCAGATGGTCATATTTTCGGAAAGACAGCAAGCCTGACACAAGCTGACACACTCCACCAATGAGAATGAGGTGAACGCCTGTATAAATTAATGCAAGATGCAAAGAAAGGATGCATGATGTAGGTGTTCTGCACTAAATGCATAATGCAAATAGGTTCTTATTATTTTCTGATATCAGTATATAAATATATGATTCATGCAAGTTTGTTTGTTCAGTTAAAATGACAAATACAATGCACACTGAGACCTGCTAAAATGTTTTCCACTCCCTCTGCAGGAATGCCAGTCCTGGCACCATGGAAGTTCTGCAGCAGAACAAGGAAAGCACTGATGCCGTTGGCCAGGAGCCCAAGCACACCCGGCTCTCCATAAAAACTTGCCGGAAAGCCACCCGCTGATGCCATGAATATAGCTCTGCTTTCTGCTGATAAGATTAACCTGGGTAGACAGGAAGTGAAGATGAAAAAGACTCAGACATTTGTGTCTATACAATACTTTAATCATATATGTTTGAATATGTTTATCTGGTTTAATCAGGCCAAATTAGTTAATCTAAAAGTAACTTATAACTGATGGTTGTCAGGGTAACACTTTAGTTTAGGGTCCAATTCTCACTATTAACTAGCTGCTTATTGGCTTGCATATTACTAGCACATAAGGTGCTTGTGAGAACATATTAATGCCTTTTTCTGCATGACCATATTCTAGAAAATTATGCAGAAAGTCAGAAGTTTACTGAGGTCAATTTTGTTTTATAAAGGACCATTAAACACCTTACTAAAAATGAAACTAGTTTTGTCAAAGGCACTTGCCAAAATACTTTTCATATCGTGAGTGTGAACGGCCTTTTCATGGGTGTGTTTAGTTTCATATTCCCCTCCCCTCCGTAGGATACAGGTGTCTGGTTCAGCAAACAGCTGAGCATGAGTCAAACGCTTTTCACAGAGTGGATGTTTTAGCCTTTAGGCACTAAAATTCATTCTGCCTTTCTAACACAGATGTCTAAGAACACTTAGCTGAAAAATGATACTATTACAGTGTAAGTGGCAGTACAATGACAACTATGGAGATTAAAATCTGTTTTATCTCAAACAATTGGCAGACAGGAGTCAACAGAGACAGGCTTGAGGATAAACTTACAGTAAGTTTGAGCAGACTTTTATGTCAGCTTGCCAACATTTTTTAACATATGATAAATTATGTTCACCCACTGAACATAATCAAAACTTAATGGGCCGTAACATTTTAATGTTGTATAGTGTTGTATATTTATGTTTCTTAAATGTGTTGTGTGTATTTATAATATACATATATATAGAATTTTATATATATATAACATATAAAGATTAAACTCAAACTCACAGTTGTTTTTATTAGTTGTTTTATTGTCATTAGTATTGTTTTGTATATTTATATTGCTTAAATTTCTTGTATATATTTAGAAATTGAGAAAAAGATTACAGAAATAAGAAACTTACCTAGTGAAGATCCTTGTTCTGTAATGAAGTATTGAGATGCTTGTGAAGAATGCTTTAAGTTTATAGAAACGTGCTGAATGGAGCTGGGAGGAGTTACAGTGATGTCAACCAACCCATGTCTTCATCAATGATGACATCACTGACCCTTCCAATAAGGCCTTTTGTTTCCTGCTGAAAAATCCCACCTATTAATCTAAAAATAACAATACTTGGGAAATCCAGCCCCGGTTCTTCTGTGGGTTCCGTGGGTGTATCTTTGTCTTTTGTGGTCCAGCACTATATAAATGTGGACACACTTGACTGTAGCACATCAGCATCCCCTACCTTCAATCATTTCATCTCTACACTGAGATAGGGAGAAGACAACAACATTTCAACTTCACATCAACGACGAAAGATATCTTCATATCCAGATTCTGACCAAAAATAGGCAACATGCTTTCAACTTTACAGGTAAATTGTTATTATGTTTTAACATAGTTAAGCAATTTCTAGGATTCTGTATGTTTGCCTGATGTTTATATATATATATATATATATATATATATACACTACCATTCAAAAGTTTGGGGTCAGTAAGACTTGTAATAGTCTTTAAAGAAGTCTCTTATGCTCATCAAGGCTGCATTTATTTGATTAAAAATATAGAAAAAAACAGTAATATTGCAAAATGTTTTTACAATATAAAATAATGTTTTTTATTTTAACATACTTTAAAATAGAATTTATTCCTGTGATGAAAAGCTGAATTTTTATCAGCTGTTACTCCAGTCTTAAGTGTCACATGATCCTTCAGAAATCATTCTAATATGCGGATTTATTATTAGAATGATCAATGTTGGATAATATCAACAGTTGTGCTGCCAAATATTTTTTGGAACCTGTGATTTTTTTTTTTCAGGATTCTTTCATGAATAACAAGTTTAAAAAGTACAGTGTTTATTCAAAATATAAATATTTTATAATAATGTAAATTATTTATTATTAACTTTTAATAAACTTTTAATTTATTAACTTAATACATCCTTGGTGAATAAAAGTATTAATTTCTTAAAAACAGAGAAATTTTGAACAGTAGTGTATATATATATATATATATATATATATATATAAATACATTTTGATCCACTTCAAATGTTGACTACTATATAGAATTGGATGATTTTTTAACTGTGCTTTTAGGGTTTTTAAACTGGTATGCACAAAAGAGACAAAAGAGAACAAAACATATACTCTGTAATAACGTTATATACTGTATGTCCAACTGAGTCTCTCAAACGTAAATGTTTGTACACAGAGATCCACCAGATACCTGTCTGCTGTTTCTGCTGCTCGAGGACTCCATAAGTCTGCACTAGATGGTGAGCAAGCTCTACTGTCACGGCACACAGCCTTATTGTCAATAAACTGCTGTTTTGTTAACTTGTGATGGAAAAGAAAAAGAAGTGAAACTCTAAGCTTTTGTTAGAGCCTGGAGTTTAGTTAAACATTTATACAGAATGTCTAACTGACTAATCTAGAATAGTCACTGGCACTCAGAAGGATGGGTGCTATCCAGTAATGTCAAGTGTTTCAGTGTTCATGTGCACTGTCTCTTGTCTGTTTTTAGTGGTGGAGCGTCCTGCCCCTGAGGAAACAGTGACCAGCAGTTTTGGCAGGTTCATTCAGAGCGTCCAGCCAAGGCATTTGTCACCGACCGTGCTGCAGCGCAGCAAACGCATGGTTTTGGACAGCATCGGCGTTGGGCTTTTGGGAAGCACCACCGATGTGTTTGAACTTGCCCTTCAGCACTGCCAGGTAGGGCAGGATGCCGATCAGTAAACAGTAAACCGTAGAAAAAACAACCTGTGTTTTTCCATTATTAACAGACAACAAATGAGTTTTACAGAGTGCAGAAAGGTTCATGTTTAAGCAGTAATGTATGCTGGTATGCTGATATGTGGATGATTCATGTATCCTCTTCCCCAAGCACATGTATGCTCCTGATGACATCAGCTTTGTCTACGGGCGCCAAGGCGTGAAGCTGTCTCCAACCCTCGCTGCTTTTGTCAATGGAGTAGCAGTACGTATTATCACCTGCACTGAGTTGTAAATGATAAATATTTCCTTGTTCAGCTTACACTAAATGTGTGACTTAGCATCTTGGTCACATACTTCCTCCACAAAAAAGTCCTGTTCTGCAACTTCTGAAATTAGCATACAGCCAAGACGATCAATGAAGCAATAAATTATGAACCTGTTTTGTAACATTCAGCACCATTTTTGGCAGCCAAATGTGACAAACAACTCAAGCCATGAAATCTCAGCACTTTGGAACTTTCACTGAGTATGACACATCCATGGTGTCATAGAACAATTTGGTGCAGTCCCTCTAAATTGAGCGTGTTTAACCAATTACACTTCAGGAAGTGTTTCAAATAGAAACTAGACAGGCTGTGTTATTTGGTCTTGCTCATACTACCGGCAGCCATGCACAGGATTTTCCTATTCCCCTCTAGTGTTTATGCAGTGACATGGCAACGAGACATGAATGCCAATAAGTATAAACACTAACCATCATTCCAGAACTGTCTCAATGGAAAGACACTCCAGACCTTGATTGACATGTTGGTTTTCCACAGGCTCATTCAATGGACTTCGACGACACTTGGCATCCCGCGACCCACCCCTCTGGAGCAGTACTGCCTGCCCTCCTGGCCATAAGCGACATGTTGCACAACAACAGCAAACCGACTGGGCTCGACTTACTAACCGCCTTCAGTGTGGGCATCGAAATCCAAGGCCGACTGATGAGATTCTCCAATGAGGCTCACAACATCCCTAAGAGGTTAGAGCCCATTTCTTTGTCTCAACTGAAGCGAGCGAGAGCAATATTTGCACATCTAAGTACGGCACAGCCTGTATAACAGCTTTAGTATTCTACGACACACACACAGCTGGGTGGGTCGGAACATCGCAGATTCCATATGAACGTTGTCAAAGCTCCTTCAGACAGCTGTTTATGCAAAGCAGTTCTGTTTGTGCTCCAGGAATATAGTTAAACACTTATAATTTGTTATTTCCTGAGTGCTGTGAAAACAAAATCCACCTGGGCTCTGGAATAATGTCAGAAGCTGGTTGAATTTAATTGGGTATGCTATTACTATTCCAGACTTTTATGGGCTTTTCACACTGCAAACAATAAAAAAAAGAGTGTAAATATTAGAAACACTCATTTTGAAGGAGCAACAGAGCCATATTTAGAGACCTGGGGCTTCATTTATAAAACGTGTACGCTCTTGATCTGTGCATACACTAAAATCCACACCAACATTCATATGTATAATAACAACAGAAATCCATATTGACCAGCACTTGGTGTCAGGATTAAGAGTAGCTCACAATTTACACATTTTTTGGGCACTGGACATATTTGAAACTTCTAATGTCAAATGGAGTATGCTTTGTTTTCGGCTGTCCCCAAAACTGAAGAACAATTTAGGCTTTAGGAAAGACCACCCTAGCGGGGCTGTGGAAAGCTGATTTCATCCAAGCTGGTGAAATAATTACTCTTTCTCTGTCTTCCCCTTCAGGTTTCATCCTCCCAGCGTGGTGGGCACTCTGGGCAGCGCAGCGGCCTGTGCTCGCCTCCTCTCTCTGGATCGCAATCAGTGCAGTAATGCCTTGGCCATCGCTGCATCTTTGGCAGGTGCACCAATGGCTAATGCAGCAACCCAGTCCAAACCTCTTCACATCGGTAACGCCTCCCGCCTCGGTCTCGAAGCGGCCCTGCTGGCGTCTCGTGGGTTGGAAGCGAGTCCTCTAGTCCTGGATGCAGTACCCGGTGTAGCCGGCTTCAGTGCATTCTACGAAGACTACGCCCCGCACCCCATCGCTTCCCTAGAGGAGGATGAGCACAGCTTCCTCATAGAAACGCAAGACATCGCTTTCAAGCGTTTTCCCGCACACCTCGGAATGCACTGGATCGCTGACGCTGCCGCCGTCGTTCACAAGTCCCTGGTTGGCCTGAAAGGAGGCAGCGTTTCTCCAAACCTGGTGCAGGATATCCTGCTTCGAGTGCCGCTTTCCAAGTACATCAACCGTCCGTTCCCCGAGACGGAGCACCAGGCGCGTCACTCCTTCCAGTTCAACGCCTGCACCGCCCTGCTGGACGGAGAAGTCACGGTGCAGTCCTTCCACCCGGAGGCCCTGCAGCGGCCCGAGCTCCACGCGCTCCTCTCCCGCGTCCGTGTGGAGCACCCCCACGACAACCCGGCCAATTTCAACATCATGTACGGTGAGGTGGAGGTCACCTTGGTGAGTGGAGACGTCCTCCGAGGGCGCTGTGACACCTTCTACGGTCACTGGAGGAACCCGCTTAGCCAAGAAAGCCTTCAGAAGAAGTTCCGTAGCAATGCAGGTGCAGTCCTGTCAAATGAGAGGGTGGAGAGGCTGATCGAAGCTGTTGAAGACCTGGACCGTTTAGATGACTGTAAACCACTGCTGGCTCAGCTGCAGTAAACCGCATGGTGCTTTATTATGACATGACAACTATAATGTAAAATGAAGCTTGATTTCATTTGTAGGGTTTATTTAATTACAAGCACTACTTAGATGTGTTACACTCTCTTTCTCTCAATGTATATACTGTAGAGTGACAGTACTGAACTGTCTCATTTCCTGCTGTGTATGTTTTCAAATGAGATTTTACAATATTTATTTACAATATTTCTCAAAATGTTTACAATATTTCTCAAAATATTTACAATATTTCTCAAAATATACAAAGTATATTTGTAAATATAAATGTTTTTCTCTAGCAAGCTCTTTTTAAATATTGTTTAATGGAATCTTTGTGATGACTTCTGTTCTGCTTAAATTATGTAATATCTTGTTCAACTGAAAATTAATAAATTTTTAATTTTAATAAAAATGTTGATGTCTTATTCATTTTTATTTCACTGAGAATATATAGAATGGAAAAGTAATTTTAGGCCATTTTCATCATCTTAAAAGTAGATATATATAGATATATTAGTTAAATAGATGAATTACGTAACATCTTGTTATATTTAAACTCAATGCATTTAAATTTTAACCAAAAATTATTCAGACACCAGATATAATTTTTGATATATGATATATTTTTTTACCAGCAGGACACTATAGTTCATTTATGCAAGTGAGATAGCAAAATAAACTGTGACATATTATACCCTAAAATTCATCATACAGTTGACTACCAGTAAAAATCTGGGACCAAAAATTATTCAGACACTATGACCTGACCATGTTTTGCTTAAGTGTTTTTTTTTTCTTTAATTGCTAATGCAACCATTTTTACACCACAGACTGAACAAAATTAAGCATTGATTGGTAACTGATCAACAAAGTATTGATAATTGTGTTAATATTGTCATACTAAGAGTTCTCGGAATCATTTTTGGTTGATTGTAATTCACTACATATCGTTCTATCAAAGCTATCTGGCATTATCAAGATTAATTTGTTCTGAAACATTTTTATTTTTTTTTATTTCCTTTTTATATCACTAAGAAGCACAAGTATAACAGTTAGGCCATTTTCATCATCGTCCATAGCAGGAGTTATATTAGTTAACTAGTCTGGGATCCTGTATTACTGTACGTTTACATTATATGCAACGTAGTGGAACATTTTAACTGCAAAGTTTAAACTTTAATGGGGTGAATCAAAAAGCAATCAAACATGTATTGCTACAAACGAAAAGTAGGTGTTAACACAACTTCAGGTGTTTGTTATTGTTGGCAAGTCCAAATCAGGTTTGACCGCTACTTGGAAAGTGCATCCTGTGTGCCTGCACAGCAGGTTGAACCATTGCTAGATTTACACCACTTGCTTCTTCATTAAGAAATGATTTAGGGCTGAATGTTACAGGGTTTAAGGTCAAAAAGACATTGACGATGGCAAAAATGGTGTCTGGATGCTGAATAGAAAGCCGGGGGCAATTTATATATATATATATATTTTTTTTTTTCTCCAGAAGAGTTGAGAGATGAGATTTTAATGTCAAAAAAAGTACAAATTTAGGTTTATGAAGCCCATCGAGATGTAATGATGCTGAAAAAGGGACTTGGCATGAGCTTGTATACCAATGAAACATTAACATTTAAAAATAAAATGAACCTACATCACACATTTAGTAGAGTTAAATGTACTTAAATATCAGACTACGTAACAGGATTTATCTTGTTTAGTCATGGGAACTAAAAGTGTGCCTTTTTTATTGAACCATAGATCCATAATAAGCATCTCCAAATGATGGTATTAGATATATTGGTACTTTAATTTGGAAAATAAAGTGTTGACATTCTGATCCCTCTAGCTGCCATATTTTCAGAAACTCAGTGGAATATTATTAATATATTTTAAAATTAAACATCTGCGCAATGGTTAATACATAAAATTGTACTACAAACACAGTTTGGGAGACAGTCTATCGTGTAAATTCAAGACCATGAAAAACAGTGTTGGCGAAAGCATTTCCCATTACCCTCAGAAAGTATTTAAAATATTATATATGGGTAAAACAAGTCTGTCTCAGTGTCTCATCCTCCATTCCAGGTTGGAAGAGATAAAGACCAGCAAAGGTGAAGTATTTGGGCATGTTTTCCCATATTTTCCCCTTCAGTGTTGAAACAGCTGAACTGACAGAAATCTTCTGTTTTATATTAATCCAGCATATGACGAGGTTTAAGTTCAAGGCTGTTGTCAAATACTTAAAAGAAATCATGCGGCACTCAATTAAATGGATATTGTTCCTGTAATATGTGTACTTTAAATATAAATGTCTGCTACATGACTGCTTACTAGAAAAGTGTTTGAGGAAATGGGTTAGCTGAACAAAATCTGTCTTTATGGGCAGTCAGCAGGCTCTGTTTCTCAAAAGCATTTCATGTCGTGAGGACAATAACAGCTAAAAATGTTTTCGTTTGCAGAATTTCCGCCATTGTTCCAGGTGACCGATGCATTGTACATTGTTGAACACTCAATAGTGTGCTGTTTCGGTTTACATGACGATGTCTGTGATAAACTTGTCTTTTTGTATGGCTTAATTCAGAAAGCGAAGTTCACAGCTCATCTTACAATATTTCCCACCAAATGATATTTGTTGGTTTAGACACAGCAGCTGCATCATGCGTTATCTATCGTCAGGGGTGTCGTCAGTTTTGCGTCTTCGAATTTTGTAACTTCCTTGGAAAGAAACCAGAAACAATAGAAAGACGCATATAGGGGATTTTGGTTTCACAACAGTGTCAGGTGCAATTACATTTTTGTCTACACTCTTAAAAATAAAGGTGCTTCATGATGTCATAGAAGAACCTTTTTTGTTTAAATGGTTCCATAAATAAAAGTCTGAAGAACCTTTCTGTCTCACAAAAAGTTATTTGTGGTTCTTCTGTGGCATTGCTGTGAAGAACCTTTTAAAGCACCTTAATTTTTAAGAGTGTATTATTTAATTATGAGGAGTCTAAGACGAAAAAAAAACTAATATAGACATTGTTTTGGTCATATACAGAATTGCGATTTCTTTATGCTGTCAAAATTGTGTTAATGATTTACATTTTACTGGGATATTTGGTAACACTTTAGTATAGGGAACAATTCTCACTAGTAACTAGTTACTTATTATCATGCCTATTATTAACATATTCACTGTTTATTAGTACTTATAAAGCTGAACATAACAACTACGTTACTAACTATTAATAAGCAGCAAAATAGGAGTTTATTGAGGCAAAAGCAGTATTGGTTTGTTATTTGTGAGAACTGGAGCTTAAAATGAAGTGTGACCAGGTATTTTTACTACAGTAAAATGTCAGTAGGCAGTTATGAGGATGTTATGTCAAAGACACCCTTCAAAATAAGGAAGCCGGAAGAACTTATAAACTATTTTGTAAAAACGTTGATCAAAAAGTTGATCCATTATAAACAGAGAGTGGTTTGAGTGTTACATAACCAAATAAATAAACTTTGGCAAACTACCTTGACAAATACGCTGAACAAACAAAAAACAAGGGAGCTCACTGATTTGAGGAAAGGAGTCCAATAAATCAGAGGTTTACAATTTCTCCAAATCCTTTTGACGTAGGGCAGAATTTGCTTTTAAGTTTTATCATCAAGAAAAAGCAAATACTGAAAGAACATTAATGTGTGCTGCCAGACATGAACAAAATCTGATTAGATATCAGAAGTCATAAGTTATCATAAATCATCTTAAGATATCATAACTCCAATGCATTGTGTTACCAACAGGAAACTGTATTTTTCCCCATAAATGAAAGTAAAAGTTTCAGCATTGAGTCCATTGTGTGCTCACATGAAATAAAGTGATAGTTGATCAAAAACTGAAAATTCAAAAACATTAACTACCCATCCTGATGTTGTTCCAAACCCGTAAGACCCTCGTTCATCTTGAGAACACAAATTAAGATATTTCATGAAATCTGAAAGCGTTCTGACCCTGCACACTGTAAAAAACAATTTGTTGAGTCAACTTAAAATAATTTGTAACCTGGCTGCCTTAAAATTTTAAGTTCAGTCAACTCAAAAAATGTTTATTCAACTTAAAATGTTAAATTATACCAAGTGACAACTTAGATATTTGAGCTGAATCAACTTAAAATTTTAAGGCAGCTGGGTTACTTACCCATCTGTTAAGTTTAGCAAACACAAATATCTAAGTTGTTACTTAGGACAACTTAACATTTCAAGTTGAATAAACGTATTTTAGTTGAACGAACTTAAAATTTTAAGGCAGCGGGGTAACAAATTATTTTAAGCTGACGCAACAAATTGTCTTTTTTATTTTTTACAGTGCATAGACAGCAATGGAACTACCACATTCAAGGCCCAGAAAGGCAGCAAGGACATCATTACAATAGTCCATGTGACATCAGTGGTTCAACCGTAATGTTATGAAGCTACAAGAATACTTGTGCGCAAAGAAAACAAAAATAACGACAACAATTACCTATCTTCCACGTCGGTCTCTGTCACCCGTTCATGTCAGTGGATCTGGGTTCAATGTCAGAACGCCGTTTCCTGCGTCAGCAGCGTCACACACATGTCACAGTACTCTTGTGAATGTGCAACAGAGACTGACATGGAAAAGAGAAATTGTTGAATAAAGTCGTTATTTTTGTTTTCTGTTTTTCTGGGTCAGCTGCATTGCTGTCTATAAAGGGTCAAAAAGCTCTTGGATTTCATCAAAAATATTTTGATTTGTCTTCTAAAGATAAATTAAGGTCTTATGGCTTTGGAACAACATGAGGGTGAATCACTAATGACAGAATTTTAATTTTTGGGAGAACTATCCCTTTAATTGATGTTAGAGCATGATGGATTACCATGTGCTGAAACATTTACTTTTATGGGAAAACAGGGGAGTTTCCTTCTGGTGTAACAATTCATTGGAGTTATGATATCTCGAGATGATTTATGATAACTTCTGACTTATGATATCTAATCAGAGTTTCTGGTAGCATGCGTTCACACTCTTTCAGTATTTGCTTCTATCCCTTTAAAGATGATTTTGGGAAATACAAAAAGCAACATTAAACTTTGTAGTAGTAGCATATGTTTCACAGACAAAGGGCCTCGGGAAATGAGAAGAAAAAAAATCAGCTGTAAAGCAGCTCTAAAAAAGAAACTCTTGTAATTCAGTGCAATGTTGATTTAATTTATTTGCATTTACATTTAATCATTTCACAAATGCTTTTATCCGAAGTGACTTACAAATGAGGACAATAGAAGCAAAAGATGACACTGATGACATTTTTAAAATAATAAATGAAATAAAGAAAAGTAGATCGTATAGAAATAAACCAGAGAGAGCTTAGTGTTATTATTTTTTATAATAAAAAATATATATTTAGAATATATATTTAGATTAATAATTGCTGTACTGTGTGTGTGAATATAATTGTAACTTTTTTTTTTTTTAATTTACATGAAATGCAAGTTCAAATTACTTTAACCAAGCTGATTGTACTTGAAATTTAAGGCATTACATTTTTAAGTTGAAATAGGTTTGAAATTGTGTAAAGTTTAAGTAAAAGAAAACTGAAGTCAGCAAATTTGTTTAAAATGTTAGTATTTACAATGTGGGAATCAATCCGTTTGTGGTATTTCCAGGGGCGATACCGACGGCCTTCTTTGTGCTAATGAAGAAGGATGACACCAGTACTGCACCAGGAAATACCACAAATGGATTGAGTACCACATTAAGGGTGTTAGGGGCAAAACAACAACAAACAAAAACACTTTCTGCTAAAATAGATTAATTGTTCCTGTGAGGGGAATGAGGAAACTGTTTCCTGTGAAGTTTCGTGTTAATAGTTTCCTGCATACACTGCAGAGTACAGAGGAAACAATAGTGTCACATTTTACCAGGACCGTATCACTGCTCAGAGAATGTGACGATACGAAAAACAGTAACCGATTAATGTGCTACTAAACACACGATTTTATCATAAATTACTGGAACGGAATCAGGGAAAAGAGTCATGACCATTCAGTGTTTTAGTTTGGGCTTTACAGGGCAATTAAGTTAAAGGGAGTTTCCTTCTGGTGTAAATTCATTGGAGTTATGATATCTTGAGATGATTTATGATAACTTCTGACTTATGATATCTAATTAGAGTTTCTGGTAGCATGCGTTCACACTCTTTCAGTATTTGCTTCTATCCCTTTAAAGATGATTTTGGGAAATACAAAAAGCAACATTAAACTTTGTAGTAGTAGCATATGTTTCACAGACAAAGGGCCTCGTTTCCAAATCCTAAATTTGATCTTACGATCATCTCTTAAATACGTGTACATGTGATTCATACAGAAAACGCACGTATATGTCTCTTTCAGATGTGAAATCTGAATTGGTTTCAGCTCTCTGCATTGTAAATGACTCCTAATTAATGTCATGAGCATATAAAAGATCACCAGTCATCGTCCAAATCCTTTTAATGTAGAACAGCGAGCTGCAAGAACAGCTCACATTTTCAAAAACCTGAAAGTGTGTACGTCTGCTCGGACCCTGACGTGACGCTAAGCACTTTTCCATGTCAAAGACGGTTTTTACAAATGAGCGCTGACATGGATTTAAGCGTACGTACACTGTTAAGTTAAAATCTGAGCGTATACATGCTTCATAAATGAGGCCCAGAGTGTCTATAGTTGAGCAAAGGCCTTAAAGTCAAATGATAAGGAAAAAAAGAAACAAATGATCTCTGAAGTAAATGCTACAAAATGACTCTCCTTTATTTAAGATCAGAATTATATGATAAAACAACCAGGTAAGCAGATAAGAGTTACTTAATCTGAAATAAAACTCTTACAGAGCTGACAGAATTATTGAGTCGTTAAACTGGCATAGTAAAACAGTAAATTCCCATACGAGCAGTCATTTATATAGTATCATGTGAAATGTCAATAAACCACTGAGGATCAAACAAAAACCTTTGCCAAATGTATATATTCGTATGAGGTAATGAGAAGAAAAAAAATCAGCTGCAAAGCAGCTCTAAATAAGAAACTCTTGTAATTCAGTGCAATGTTGATTTAATTTATTTGCATTTACATTTAATCATTTCACAAATGCTTTTATCCGAAGTGACTTACAAATGAGGACAATAGAAGCAAAAGATGACACTGATGACATTTTTAAAATAATAAATGAAATAAAGAAAAGTAGATCGTATAGAAATAAACCAGAGAGAGCTTAGTGTTATTATTTTTTATAATAAAAAATATATATTTAGAATATATATTTAGATTAATAATTGCTGTACTGTGTGTGTGAATATAATTGTAACTTTTTTTTTTTAATTTACATGAAATGCAAGTTCAAATTACTTTAACCAAGCTGATTGTACTTGAAAATTTAAGGCATTACATTTTTAAGTTGAAATAGGTTTGAAATTGTGTAAAGTTTAAGTAAAAGAAAACTGAAGTCAGCAAATTTGTTTAAAATGTTAGTATTTACAGTGTGGGAATCAATCCGTTTGTGGTATTTCCAGGGGCGATACCGACGGCCTTGTTTGTGCTAATGAAGAAGGATGACACCAGTACTGCACCAGGAAATACCACAAATGGATTGAGTACCACATTAAGGGTGTTAGGGGCAAAACAACAACAAACAAAAACACTTTCTGCTAAAATAGATTAATTGTTCCTGTGAGGGGAATGAGGAAACTGTTTCCTGTGAAGTTTCTTGTTAACAGTTTCCTGCATACACTGCAGAGTACAGAGGAAACAATAGTGTCACATTTTACCAGGACCGTATCACTGCTCAGAGAATGTGACGATAGGAAAAACAGTAACCGATTAATGTGCTACTAAACAAACGATTTTATCATAAATTACTGGAACGGAATCAGGGAAAAGAGTCATGACCATTCAGTGTTTTAGTTTGGGCTTTACAGGGCAATTAAGTTAAAGGGAGTTTCCTTCTGGTGTAACAATTCATTGGAGTTATGATATCTCGAGATGATTTATGATAACTTCTGACTTATGATATCTAATTAGAGTTTCTGGTAGCATGCGTTCACACTCTTTCAGTATTTGCTTCTATCCCTTTAAAGATGATTTTGGGAAATACAAAAAGCAACATTAAACTTTGTAGTAGTAGCATATGTTTCACAGACAAAGGGCCTCGTTTCCAAATCCTAAATTTGATCTTACGATCATCTCTTAAATACGTGTACATGTGATTCATACAGAAAACGCACGTATATGTCTCTTTCAGATGTGAAATCTGAATTGGTTTCAGCTCTCTGCATTGTAAATGACTCCTAATTAATGTCATGAGCATATAAAAGATCACCAGTCATCGTCCAAATCCTTTTAATGTAGAACAGCGAGCTGCAAGAACAGCTCACATTTTCAAAAACCTGAAAGTGTGTACGTCTGCTCGGACCCTGACGTGACGCTAAGCACTTTTCCATGTCAAAGACGGTTTTTACAAATGAGTGCTGACATGGATTTAAGCGTACGTACACTGTTAAGTTAAAATCTGAGCGTATACATGCTTCATAAATGAGGCCCAGAGTGTCTATAGTTGAGCAAAGGCCTTAAAGTCAAATGATAAGGAGAAAAAGAAACAAATGATCTCTGAAGTAAATGCTACAAAATGACTCTCCTTTATTTAAGATCAGAATTATATGATAAAACAACCAGGTAAGCAGATAAGAGTTACTTAATCTGAAATAAAACTCTTACAGAGCTGACAGAATTATTGAGTCGTTAAACTGGCATAGTAAAACAGTAAATTCCCATACGAGCAGTCATTTATATAGTATCATGTGAAATGTCAATAAACCACTGAGGATCAAACAAAAACCTTTGCCAAATGTATATATTCGTATGAGGTAATGAGAAGAAAAAAAATCAGCTGCAAAGCAGCTCTAAATAAGAAACTCTTGTAATTCAGTGCAATGTTGATTTAATTTATTTGCATTTACATTTAATCATTTCACAAATGCTTTTATCCGAAGTGACTTACAAATGAGGACAATAGAAGCAAAAGATGACACTGATGACATTTTTAAAATAATAAATGAAATAAAGAAAAGTAGATCGTATAGAAATAAACCAGAGAGAGCTTAGTGTTATTATTTTTTATAATAAAAAATATATATTTAGAATATATATTTAGATTAATAATTGCTGTACTGTGTGTGTGAATATAATTGTAACTTTTTTTTTTTTTAATTTACATGAAATGCAAGTTCAAATTACTTTAACCAAGCTGATTGTACTTGAAAATTTAAGGCATTACATTTTTAAGTTGAAATAGGTTTGAAATTGTGTAAAGTTTAAGTAAAAGAAAACTGAAGTCAGCAAATTTGTTTAAAATGTTAGTATTTACAATGTGGGAATCAATCCGTTTGTGGTATTTCCAGGGGCGATACCGACGGCCTTCTTTGTGCTAATGAAGAAGGATGACACCAGTACTGCACCAGGAAATACCACAAATGGATTGAGTACCACATTAAGGGTGTTAGGGGCAAAACAACAACAAACAAAAACACTTTCTGCTAAAATAGATTAATTGTTCCTGTGAGGGGAATGAGGAAACTGTTTCCTGTGAAGTTTCGTGTTAATAGTTTCCTGCATACACTGCAGAGTATAGAGGAAACAATAGTGTCACATTTCACCAGGACCGTATCACTGCTCAGAGAATGTGACGATAGGAAAAACAGTAACCGATTAATGTGCTACTAAACACACGATTTTATCATAAATTACTGGAACGGAATAAGGAAAAGAGTAATGACCGTTCAGTGCAATTAAGGGCTTTACAGGGCAATTAAGTTAATGGTTGGGGTATTATTATAAATCACATCACCAGATGAGTCAGGATGTATTTATTTGTTTCTGTGACGTGATAAGGCTGAAGCACCTGAACTAGTATTGTTTCTGTAAATGTGATGAGTCTGTACTCTTTTTGATCGACGAACCTGTAGAAACCTGATAACTGGCCTCTTTAGGACAATGCTTTTCTTTCAAGGCATAGTAGAAACTACAGAGGGACTATAAGGACTTCCGAGAGGTGACTGAGCTTTGCCAAATAAAGCAAAGGGTTAAAGTCTTCCTTCAGGTGTGGTTCACAAAGTTGTGTAAAAGCATTTGAGGTTTTGTTGTCATTTCATTGCCGAAAAACTCCCATCTCATGTTCTCCCTCAGCTTCAAAATCGTCCTATATCACTGTTTTACCTTTTTTTGTTAAGGGTGTTTGATCTTCTTTGCATGGACTGGGTCGGTACTTCTGCAGCGATGTAGGATGATTTTGAAATGATTTCTGAAGTTGAGGAAGAAAATACGATCAGAGTTTTTCGACATACACTAACTGTCTTGATCGTTTACAACCACATTTGGGATCAAGAAAGCAGATTCTTGATCCCAAAAGATTCTGATCAGATGAAGCTGGTTATGTACTATGGACAGTCTTGTTATCATATAGTGGCTTGATTCATTAATCTCATTAGAAATCTAGTATCTGAACACATTCATAAAAAATATTAATTTTATTTTGTTTGTAGTTTAAAAGTTTAATGCATGAAATTCAATCCCACTTCATTATTTGGAAAGTTTGTATGTCGTTTCGAAGCAATCTTTAAAACAAGAATATGTAGAGTCACAGACATCAAGAATCTGCATATGAATCTCAACAGTGGTGACAAAATATTCATACACGCTTTTTGTTGATTGCCACCATTGTTGAGATTCATGTGCTGATTCTTGATGTTTGTGTGGGTCAAAAAGCCTCCACTCAAAATGCTTAAAGCTGTATGATAAAAAAAAAGCTCTTTGACTGTCATAACGTCACAAGACTGCTGTAAAAAAAATGCAAAACTGAAAGTTAACACACTCAGCAGTAACACTCATGATATGCTCAATCAATCACACTACTATATGATTAAATCATTGCTAATGAATAACCAGATTTATCTGATCAGTTTTTCTTTCAGTTTTTGCTGTAATAAATGTGCTTTAGAATCACATAATTACAGTAAACAGTAAAACTGAAACTATAAAGTCAAGGGTCAAGAGCCCAACTAAAGCAAATGTTTATCCCCACAAACTTTATTATGTTCAATAAAACATGAACATCTAAACCTCTGTTAATTCTCAATAAGACGTTTGGTATGAAAGAAATAAAGTCAGACTGGTTGGTAATAAGTGAAAATGCTGAGATCTAGAGAGATCTGTTAGTGTTTCATGTTCTGTTGCTGTCAGTCAATTAATTAATTAATTAATGAGTTAATTTTACAGTGAAGGTGTTTGTTTGTAATAATTTAGGAAATGCCTGTAAATTAACAGTGTTGTTAGCTTGTTTATATAAAGAGATTTGACTTTAATTTTAAGGTTTTTGTTTGGCACCCTGTGCTGCCAGTCATTTGACATTTTTTTTGTTGCATTTGTTTTGCAGTCAAGGTGCTTAAGCGTTAAATTCAGGAAATACCTGTAAAATAACAGCGTTTGTCAGCTTATTTAAATAAGGAGATTTTACTTTACTGCCAGTAATTTTTTCACAGATTAAAAATCCATTTCACAGATTTTTAAAAATAATTTGACATACATTTGTTTGTAATACTACAAACTACATAAAAATACAGTAATTTTTCTGTATAAAAAATGTGAATTAGTGTAATTTGTCATTAATGTCATGATACTTAAAATAACAGCCAGGCAGTTAATTTAGAGATAATTAATTAATTATAGATTACAGAGTTTTGACTGCAATTCAACATAAAAGAAAACAACCTGAAAAAAAACAGTTATTTTCCATAAAATTACTTTTTTACACTGTATGTGAATCTTTGTTTTGTAAGTGGACTTCTCCTTTAAGTGAATCTGGCCAGAATCTTCCAGATCTTAATGGCTTCAAATGAATTTACCCCACGGCATAATTACAAATAAAAATCATGCACGGTGTTTTAGTATGGAGGATTTGGGCTTAGACCAAAATGTTTTGATATTGAGGCAGCCACATAAGGAAGTTATCTGAAAACACAAGTAATAGCAATTAAAACCTTGGTATTTGATTTTTTTATTATTATTGTTACATTTAAAACTCTTTGGGAAGGCATCCGAGTACATATTCATATTCATCTTAAGGCAAGGATACAGCGCCCCCCGCTGTCTATGGCTGGTAATTGGAGACTTCAATCAAGTTGTCATCAGGGTCACGGAAATAGAGGGAGCGGATGGGACCCACAGCCCCCGTCCTGTCAACGGGACCCTCCTCTATTGTCACTCCACACGCCTGGAAATACAACATCGGCATATGACAGAATATATAATACTCCAAGAAAATGATATGTTATGCTTTAGTGATTTCTCCTCTAGACCAAGGGATGTGAACCATTAAGAACTGAACTGAGAACATTTTTTAAATGTCAGTTCTTTAGTTTAAATCGAGTTATATAATTTAAATTTAAATGAAAGGAAATGAACTGAAATTCTAAACACTGCTGTACTGTCTGTGTAGTTTTAATTACACATTTTATTTTTCAGCATAAACTAACAAAAAAAAAAAGAAGGGTATTTTAGGAACATTAATAATGTTTGAAATGTCATCTAAATATGTATTTAAGTGTAATTTATTATATTTAACTTTTACTTTATTTAACAATATGTTTTGACACTTTATTTTGATTATATCTGAGTTCAAGACCTGGGGCCTCATTTATAAAACATGTGTACGCACAAATTTGATCTCAGTCTGTGATACGTTGAAAGCCACAGGAACACACAGTCTGAGATCAAATTTGTGCATATGCATGCTTTATAAATGAGGCCTTAAACTCAGCTAATTTTCCGTGGAAAAGTGCTTCAAGCCACGTCAGGTCTGAGCAGACGTATGTACTTTTCCTTGTGTCAAATTGGAGTACTGCAGGTATTTGGAAATATAAGCAGCAGCCATGATGATCATGGTGATAATAATAAAAATAATAATAATCGTATTAGGGATGTGCATTTCGGTTCATTTTTTTTCCTAACAGATATCATACGCTGGAAAACTGTTACAGGCAAGATTAGAATGTTAAACAAAAACAAAACTAGTTTTGAAAAAAAAAAAAATACATATATGAACGTCTAAGACCCGTTAATAATGCCATAAATGTGCAAATATCACCATAAACAGAACATGAGTTTTGACATGTCACCATGCACCTGTCGTACTTTTGTGAATGGAGAAACAAAATAAAATGGTATATAATTAAATAAATAAGCTTACACAAAAAATGTAGCTTATTTATATTTATTTTGTTTCATTTTTACTTACATAAACGAATGAAAATGCTATGCTGTCTCTCCTTTTTTGACAAATGTTTTAATAACAGTTTTATAAGAAATTCCTTTAATGTTGGATCCAGTCCTCCATGTAAATCAAAATGGCTTAAACCTCATTGTATATCTTGGCACAGCATTTGGATGTTACCATATCAATATGTCATTTCTAATAAAGTAAAAGTTCCTTACAAAATTATTCACAGACGCTATCCTGTAAATGTAGCTGTTAGCAGGAACCTTTTGTAACATATCTGTTGACGATATTAAACATTTCTTTTTCGATTGCCCTTTTTCTTTCATTTTGGGTTGACTTTAAAATAAAAAAAAAAATAAACAAAGCCCTTCATTTAAAACCTCATCATATTTTTGTTTTCAAACCCCATCTTTTTCTGATGAACAGATTTACATGAATCTGTTAATTATCTTAGCACAGTTTTATATTCATAAGTCAAAAATAATTCAAAAGAAACCATCATATATTACCTTTTGTAAAACTGATCTTAAAATACACTTTGAAACCCTTTCAGAGATCACAAAATAAGAAGCTTATAAAAACAATACAAATTCTAAAGCTTTTGAAATTTATGTAACGGCATTCTATTTTTTCTTGCCACTCGCCATTCTCAAACAACGGTTTTCGGTGTTGACTGATGCTAATGATATTAATCATTAGCAGTCAGCTGCGCACAATTTCGAGATCATTTGCAATTTATAAATGTCACATCTGGAAGAGAGGCACGTTTTTTTGTGCGCACGTTCGTTTTCTCTGAATCGCACTTATGCACTTTGGATCTTAGGACAAATTTAGGACGATTTATATGCAACTTTTTATAAACAAGGCACCAGGAAAATAAACTTGCAATATTGTGTCTCAAATATAAGTCGGTCTTCCTACATTTGCAAACTATTTGTATACATATACATAATGTCTGCTAACTGAATAAATGTAGATGTAAATGTGTATATATATATATATATATACATTGTTTCTATACATATAATGAATGACAAAATCAGCAAGTTTATGTTCTATATAATTTTTTATTTTTTATTTTATTAAATTGTTCTCAGTGTTTATGAGGTAGTGTATTTCTTCATTAAACTTGTTAAATACACAGTCTTGTACTTTTGTCTTTTAGTTAAATTTGTATTTATTTATTTATTTTGCTTTAAACACAAGTCTTCTGGCTGGTTTGGTTCATGGCTTTAAGTAAATAGCAATATTGCATCTCAAATCTAGGTTACTAAACATGAACTTCCTGTTAATAGAACTGATAGAACTGCTATTCTAGAACTGCATGTGATTTGACTGAATTTAAACATGCCTGTAATTAGCATTTAAAAAAAAACTGCATTCTTGCTTGTGTGATATTTAATTTTAATTTAGGAAAATCTTTCAAGAAAATAAACCTGAATTATGTGGTGGACATTCTGTGGTACTGTATGGTAAAATTAATAAATAAGCATAAATAGCCAAAAATGAATAGTTATTATTTTATTTATTTATTTGTGTTGGACTAATTGAATTTCTTTGAATTGCAACTGAATTCTGATTCAGCATCCTGAAGCAATTCAAATCAAATTCCATTTCATGAACTGAAAGGTTCACGCCAATTCTGTCAAAAGTCAACCGTGCAAAAAACAATGTCAAAAACAAGTCACCTTGAGGTGGGCAGCGACGGTTGTCAGAGGGGTCTTGGTAATGAGGCACAGGTCAGCAGATCCTGGCGTGGGGCTTTTGGCTTTGGGCTCAAACTCCTTCCCTGCCTGATGCAGGTTGAGTTTTTGCTCTCCAAAACTCAGAGCTTTACGGTCGCCCTGAAAAGCAGAGACAGGAGAGAATACTTATACTCTGCTGCCACCATGTGGTATTGTTTTGTACGGAGTGACATTCTACCTTAAAAGTGATGACCTCCATCCCTAAAACCTTGGAGTAAAAGTTTGTGGTTTTGTTCAGGTCTCGGACTGTGAGCACCAGGTGGTCCAGATGACTGATGTGAACCGGACTGGAACTTTTGAAGCGGACTGATGAGAGTCCACCGAGAACGGACTGCAAGCAAATATGCATTTGTAATTAAATACAAACAAACAAATAAAGTAGCCACGAATTACATAATTTACTCGGCCTTCCTATTTGACTTTACTTGAACCACACTGTTTCTATATGTATAACTAACAACTTAAAATCAACAGGTTTATGTTCTTCATAGTTTTTTAAGTTTTATTGTACTGCTCACAATGGTTTATGGGATTGCGGTCTTGCATCTTTATCTTTTTGTCCAATTTTTAAAAACTTTTTTCCTTTAAACAGAAGTTGCCACAGAGCTGGCTGGTTCAGTTCATGGCTTTAGAGTCTCCATAAAATCAAAATTATTTTGTTTTTAGGGAATATTGCAGTGTTTATTATAAATCCTGTATTCATGTGCATCATTAATGTTACATAAGATTACAACAATTCAGTGATCCTTCCAGTCTAGTGTTGCCAACTAATTTTCTGAGAACGTTGCTAAAGGCAGGACAATTTGTTGCTAAATGATGTTGTGATCATTATGCAATCACAACGCAAAACTGCACAGAATACACAACAGATCACTCAAATCTCAGCAAAAAATATGATTGGAAATATTCATTTAGATTTGTTAGTAGAAATATAATAATATTAAAATATAAATAATATCATATATTTATTTTTAATACAATATTGAATTTCTGAACATTTACACATTTTTTAACAATTACATTTTATGTATTTTCAGTTACACTATACAATAAGGCTCATTCGTTAACATGAGTTAACTTTAGTTATCATGAACCAAAAATGAACAATACTGCTAAAGCATTTATTAATCATAGTTAATGTTAATTTCAACATTTACTAATGTTTTACTAAAATCAAAAGTTGTGCTGTGAACTAACATGAACTAACAATGAATGACTGTATTTTAATTAACTAACATTAAAGACTAACAAATACTGTAATTAATGCATTGTTCATTGTTTGTACATGTGAATTAATACATTAGTTAACATTAATTAATGGAACCTTATTGTAAAATGTTACCGTATTTTCTTATTAACTAGTAAAACTACACATTCTGAACAATTATATTTTTAAGCAGTGCATTGGTAGTTAGTTGGTATGCTACACTTTAGGAAAAGTCTGTAAAATAGGGTACTACATACTGTGTTAATTTGCAGGAATTTTCTGTACTGATTTTTCACAGGTTCATGTATTTTGTGTTTTCAGGTCACAACTTAACAGACAACGTCCTGGCGGAAAATTACCAGTAGTTTTTCCATTTTCCACATATTTTTACCTGATCAACAAGTGCAGGTACAAACTAATAACAAGGTGTTATCATAAATGAACAGCTCATATTAAACTATTGCAACAAGCCACTTAACTCACATGATATGTGTACTGTTAGACACCTTTGAAAATGTGTGCCTTGTTATCATTTGAGTCACAGCTGCAAAAATTTGCTAAATAAATTTTAAAATTAGCTCAATTTGTGTCAAACTATATATTAAACAAGTTTCTTAATCTGTTAAAATATATGTGGAAAGTTGTGTGTACCCCTGTGCCAATCAAATTTTCCAGGAACTGAAATTACTTTCAGGTTAATCTCATGAATATTAATAAAATATTCACTAACGTATCTTAGTAACTTTCACAAAACATCCAATCACATTTAACATTCATGAGACATGTTTTCCACACAGTCCCCTCTGGTTGTATTTAAAGCATGCATTTTAAAGCTGTAAATCTGTTTTGAAACTATTGAGAAAAGCGTGAACTGAATTGAAACAGTAAAGACCACGTAGGGTGAAACAGACGTCTGACTTTGAGCCAATCAGTGGCTGAACGTCAGATTTCGTAATTAATATTTATGAGCCAAGCCTTCGTCATAGTACGATTTATAAATTCGTTACCAGGAAATATCTCACATTTTTAAAGTAATGAAACACTGTTAACCTGCAAGTAAGTAGTAACTTCATACAATACTTTTCTGTAATATTATTGTTATTTTGCCATGCGCTACTTTACAGCTTTCTATTTGAAACTAAGGTTTAATTATTAAACTAGAGAGAGAGAGAGAGAGAGAGAAAGAGAGAGAGAGAGAGAGAGAGAGAGAGAAACTTTGTCACCTTGCCATGGGTCGAGTAAGACCGGAGAAAAGCACCGCAAACGCGTAGAGCCATGCTGTCACCAAGAAAGTCGAATATCACCGACAAAATCACCTGTGATAACCTGTCTGGACTCACTACATCACAGAAGCAAGTCTAACTGGATGATGATAAGCGCTAGCTAGTCACCCTGCCGTAATCACTCTATTACACCCACCATCAATAGTAACGCGTACAGTACATCACAGAAACACAATAAACTACTAGAAAGAGTCCACTGAAATGGGCGGTGCTTAGCGGCCCGGAAGACGTCTTTAATTTGTCAAATATGATTGTCAAAATACTAATTATCTTATTTAAAATCGATTTGTTTTTAATCCACCGTCTGTTAAAGTTTCTTATTGCCGTCAGGCTACTGTAAATGATCATGCTGCTACTGAGTAGCACGTTAAAGGCGTTGTCCTGTGGAACCCGTTACTTTTCTCAGCGCTGGTCAGGATGAACCAATCGCTGCCGTTTGTGTGGTACAGGTAAAAAAAGGTGTTTGATTCTTAAATCAAAGATAAAAATAGCTACAATACAGTAAAACCCGCCTAGCTGTAGAAATAAATGAATAAAAATGAAAAAGATTATAGATTAATAGATTGTCAGGTCTGGAAAAGCGATATTTAGGACAACTGAAAAGGTGCCTGATGAAGAATGATGATGAAATATCACCTCCACAGATAATGTAGTACATTTGATTCGTGTTCCACAGTGTCTGGTGTCAATGCATCTTAAGTTTTATGATCTAAACATGTAATATGATCATCAGTTTTCATAAAACTATGCAATGAGTAATGCAAGTTTTGAGCAGCTCTTTCAGTTAATAGTAATACATTATTGTTCTTTTGTTGGTTTGGATTGCTTTGTCCTGATTTGTAAGTTGCTTACTATAAAAGCATCTGCTAAACGACAATGTAAAAAGCTAGATCAGTGTGATGGTATAAGGCGATTTCAAATGGTGATACTTTGATGTTGTGTCAATGTCCACAGATGATTTAGCTCAATGAACAAATCTTCTCACATTTATGTCTACCATATCCAAACAACTGAGAAAAAAAAAGTGTTTTAAAGTTTTAAAATGTGATCAAGGAAAAATTGCATTAAGGTACTGATACTGATACAAGTGTTTGCGCAAACAGTGCTACTCACGAGAAAAATAAATAAAACATTAAAAATAATTTGACAGTTAAATAAAAATGCAAGCTTTTCTTCAAAACAAACCATTGCAGTCTTGTTGCTGTACATGGTTTTTTTATTGTAATATACAAATAACATTACGGCTTGATGAAGCCAGAACAGATTGATTAATATTTTGTAGTTGTCTCTCAACCAAGCAGAAAGTGTGCAGTAAGCACTGGTGTGATACAAGCAAATGTCACCTAATGAATCCAAATATAATTCAAAACGATACTGAACATTTGTGGAAAATTAATATTATTGGTAAATGCAAACCTTAAACCCGAATGTGCAGAACCAATAAACTTTTCACAGCATATTAATGCAGTACGTATTGCTAAATTAGGTTGGTCGATAGCAGGGTCATGTGATTCACGGTAAGCTCCTTTATTCCACAGCAGCACTAAACATGATAGCGAGGCCACAGAGAAACGGTCAAGTGAGGAAATCATTTTATTCATTTTAAACACAGCAAACTGGAAGCTAGTCAAAAGATGACTCAAAATATAACCTATAAATATGATGCAGACAAAATTAAGAAATTCTATCAAGTAACTCGCTCTTATAATACATGACCTCTGAACATAGGAATATGCATTTTAACAATGGTTGGCTTCGCTTATGATACATGAAATGTTGATGTAACTCATGGTGGAGAACATTATGCTTAGGGTTAGTATCCCAAGTCAACACAGAAACAATAAAAACTGATATTTCATCTATTGTTTCTAAATAACACTGCATTTGTTTGTCTAGCATGGGACTAAAGAACCTCAGCTCCCATATGAACCAACCATGACATAATGAGAAAAATAATTTCCTCCTCAGAGTAAGATAAATGATGCTATTCTCAATGTACAGAACGGTTAGAAAAACTTCCATTTAAGTCTTCATTTTAAATGTTAATATTTACAGACTACAACATACAAGTCAATTTGTCAAAACATCCTTTACATTTTCCTTATTAGCATTGCACACCATCGCCTATATGTAGCCAAGTTTATTTCTTAAGATATATGAAGTGTGTTTGAGTCAGCCAACTGATGCATCATCGTCATTTGGGAAGACAAATCGAAAATACAACCTGATGTGTCCACGGAGCATATTTACAGCCTTTTTTATTTGTTTTTCTTGTTTGTGGGGAAAAAAAAAAAAAAAGTAGTGTCTGGCCATATGGTTGTCAAAACCAGCATTACTGAACACTTTGAAATGCCAAATCAAAATCTATGCTATACAGGATGACAAATTCACTCAGAACTACTGTGTGAAGTTTACTACAGTTTATCTGCATTTAGTCATAATGGTGCAACTGGTACAACACACACTACGCTTTCATACCAACACGCAACCACTGTACGAAGCCAAAATCATTGCAGATGCAACACAGTGTGACACTGTTTCAATGCAGTTTCCAATCAAAATGACACTTTTCTTGATCTTTAATGCCATTCTTGATGCCCAAATTATTAACTTGTATTAAAACACTTCGTTATAATCTGATATGGAATACTATCTTGAAAGTACAACTCAAAGTTATGAAAGTGTATGTACCGCCCCTTATCCTATAATTTTGTTGAATGTTGACATTCAGTACAAGTAAATGATCAGAGCTTGCAGCATGGTCTTCATTGGCTGTATCTCGCACCAATATTTATTCCATTTTAAGATGGGACAAAATACACTGACGTGTAGTTTGGGAAAATAAATGTTGGCACCAGCAAATCTGATAAAACTTAATGATGGCTTCATATAGGATGTATGGAAAAATCTCTGTAAGAGTTCTCACATGACTAGGTAATAAATGTAAAGGGAAGAGAGGAAGTGATGTCGAAGTGCCACAAAACCGACTCTGGCTAGACGACACTCTCTCGGTTGGTGGAAACCAGAACCGCCCTGCGGCAAATAGGGCAGGTTGAGTTCTCTGAAAGCCAGCGGTCGATACAGTGCACGTGATATTCGTGAGAGCAGGGCAGCTTCCGTAATTTGTTGCCTTCAGCATACTCTGTGATGCAGACGCTGCAGGTTTTGAGCGCATCACTCTCGCCAAAGTTTCGCATGGACAGGTTGTCGATCTGCTCTTTGGTGAGACCTCTGGGCTGGTCGTCGTCTTCCTCGTTGAGCAAGAAGAAGTGCGCGAGTCGCAGAAAGGGAAGAGACCCGGTTTCGTCCAAGCTAATGGGAGCCCGCTGCCTGCCCCGGTTCTCCCGAGGACCGGCAGCACCAGGACTTCCACCATCCGCTTCCCTCTCCTCTGTCCGTGCCTCTAAACCAACCGGGTTAGAGCCTCCATTCCCAGGAAGGTAGGAATCCGCTTCACTCGCTGCGCTTCCGGCAGAGGCAGCATCAGGGGTACCCAGTCCATCGGCAAGGTCTGCAGCCGGGCTGTCTTCACGGTTCGATTCCGGATAGTCCGAGTCCATAAAGTAGCTAAGCTCCCCGAAGCCAGTCATGATCTGTCGAATCATAGACTGCAGAGCCAAAGAAGTTGCTTCCCCGAGTCCAGTGTCCGAGATCCTCCGAATGGGAATGCGGATAGTGCTGACGTACGTTCTCACTCCTGCCCGCTCCGAACGGGAGAAGGTTCGGCGGAAACCTCCACGCTCTGTCTCGAACAATAAAGTGTTATTGGAGGTCTGCGAACGAGACCTTGTACGGTTAGCGATGCTGTCTCTCTGGCGGTACTCTCCGGGACGCACCCTGCGTACCTGCAAATCCAGCATTATGGTTGGAGGACGGCGACCCGAGGCTCCTGCTTCTCCAGCGGCCGCCTCTCTCTCCTGTGGGGCTCCGGGTACCTCGGGGGCTGGTCCCAATTCTTGAGGTTCCGTTTCCACTGTGCTCTGCCTAGATAAAAACAACTGCCGAGTCCTTGAGCTTCCCTCGACCTGGGGCTCAGGAAGGATCTCAGGATTGCGAGAGGGCAGGCCGTGCTGAGTAGGCGGAAGTCCATCTAATCTTTCGAGGTTGAGCGGTGAGCGACCCCTTGCGGTGCGAGCCCTTGTCCGTCGCTGCTCTGGGCTTCTACTTCGAGCCCTAATTTGACCCCGACGTGGTTGCTCTACTGGGGGCAAGGTTGGGGGAGCTGGAGCTGGAGCTGGCGGATTTGGTGCATCAAGTTCCCTGTTTAGAGACAGGGTACTGGGAACTGGTAGCTCTGGCTCTACTATAACCGCCAACTCATCCACCACTGGTTCCTCAACCACCTCTGCAGTCTCCATAAGACTCTCCGGCTCAGACACAGGGCCATCTGGTCTTTCCTGGCCCCCTTCCAGCCGTTCCGTCTGCGTTTGCTGCTCAGCTATGTTGCGATTGACATTGATCTCCAAGCTGAAACGGAAATCACCACTGTTGGGATTGGTTTGGCTCACGGCCCGCCATGACTGGTTACCCCGGTATCCACTCCTTGTTGTATTCCCCGTCTGTCGTACTGTGTTGAGCCAGTCAAGAAGGGTCTCCCCACTGGGGTTTTCCTCAGTGCCCTCCATCTCTGTTGCTGAGGATAACAAGGAAATCATTTTCAAAAAATGCTTAAAATGGCAGAATCACAGGGAAAGTCACCTGGATGATATGGATTCTGTACAAACAGAAAAATGTACTTACCGCCAGGTCCTTCCCTTCTCTCCTCAGCGGAGCCATTGCTGGGCGACTCAGGGCCATCCTTGACCTGCCGAAGGCGGCTTAAGAGTTCATCTGCCGTAATTTCACCTGACCAAGAAAGGAACGAGTTAGAATTGTGATGCCAAAAACAAGAGTGGGGATTTTGCAAGAACAAGTAACCAGTCCAATGCACGGACCACTGTGGTCAAACCCAGACAATTACATTTTCATCATTTTCAATGATTCTCCAGTTGCACCTTGACCCCATGAAATTAGAATTATACAGCTTTTAACGTGAGGTCATCTATAATACAGTTCACTCCTAGAACTTAAAATTAATTCAAATGTACACTCTTGTTTTTTCAGCAAAACAGGTCCAAAAACTGACGCACTAAGGGGAAACTCCAAATGCTCATCCACTAAATGCTCATTTCCCTTTAATACCACCTGCCTTTGACTAGCAACATCAAGCTGAAAATTCAAAGTTCACTGGTACAACAAAGTTGCAACCAATCTTCCTGTTTCAAGAGGAAATATGTCAACACAGAAAAGAAAAGTGAGTTTATTAATCAGTGGTGGCCGACAGGGTGAAATGTGAATGAAAGCAACAAGACTCAAATTCTTTTATTGATAATTGCATGGCTTGCACAACAAAAATCCTTATTAATGAGATATGGTTATAAATATTTAACATTTTTACACATAAAACAAACGTAACAAAACACTGCATATCCAACTGCAGTAAGCTGTTGACACTATGAATGTCCATGTTGATACACAATGAAACATGTTGGAAATAGCAGATATGTATAATAACAAAATATTTACTATAGTAAGTTTAAAAAAAACAACAGCAGTGTTATGAAGAATATGTTATCAACATTATCGAACAAAATCGACACAAAAAGCTTAACTATGGGTACTGTAAGAACACATTTAAATAAATATGAGCTGTCTAAAGCTCCACTTTGAATGACTATGAATGATTCTAAATATTCATAGGCTGACGTTTCACACTGTAGATTCCTAAACCCTGGGTTAACATGCTTCTTTGCATATTTTAGGTGTCAGTGACTGGATGAAGGCACGCGTTTCTTCTTCTCATGAACAGTGTACAGTGTAGGAGTGAAGAAAAGGGGAGAATGTTTTTTTTTTCTTTGGGAAGAGACATTAAAAAGCAAGATCCAGATATATTCTAGTTATATGGTAAATAATTAAATACTGTTGTTTTCACATTGTGAGTGCAGAATAAAAAGAAAACGCCAAGAACCCACAAAATGAAGCTTTATTGACTCAAAGGCAACATGATTACCTGCAGCAATATTATGTGGCTTCAGTGATCTGATCACAATCTGTTCATAATGCGTTTGGATGCATTTACACCGGCCACTGAAAAGTGGTCACTTGAGATCTGATGTTGCCAATTGTAAATGTAAAACGCAGCAAAGACTTTAACAGTTTAAAAGATCAAGATGTTTCATATGACATGACACTTGCATTTTTTGATACAACACATCCAAGGTGCTTTCCAATACACTCATTTCTTCTGACGAAGTAGGATATGCAGAATTTCGCCATCAAATGAGAGTTTACACACTAAATGCTTTCTAGTCTTTATGCAGTAGCTGCCCAGAAAGACTCATTAAACAGCAACAGAACAGGACTGTACTGAAAACCACCAGACTTACCAGGACAAGAAATGTCCATTCAATGCCATCTCCTGGCAGGGTGCACGGCTAAAGGATGCTCCAAAATAACATTGCTTTCCACTCTCCTGGGACATAAAAGGATTGGGTGTCTTCATAAGTTTGTGTTACATTTGTTTAACTGTTCTGAGCACAAAAACAAAAGGCAAACCATTGAAATAAAATCCAAAGCTAAATATGTCTGCTTACAACCTACAGTGGCATTGAAAGACCTGGGAAAGACTCAGGAAAGACCCGTCGTTTCACAATTTCTAAACCAAAACAATGAGATTAACTTGTTTGGGCACTTAAAATATACATACATTTGCATTTATTTCTTAAATATTTTTGTGGTTTGCATTTAGTTTAAAACTTTAATGTGTTATGCTATGATGATGATGCACCAAAATCATGGCAAATATTTGGCTAAACCCCAAAATATTTATACACACATACATACCCTGTGTGTGTATGTATGTGTATATATGTATACATATAAGTGTGTGTGTGTGCATGTATATGTATATATGTGTATATATATATATATATATATATATATATATAGTAAACAGTAAAGGCGGCTCTTTGAATACACCCAGCATCCTAGATTTCCTTATCTCCTTTGTACTTTGTGATCAACAAACACACAAAACACAGCGTGCGACTATGAAAAAAAAAAAAAAAATTTTAGAAGCACCAGTACGACTTATTTGTGTTTCTGCTGAGAGGAGCTTCAAAGGTTTCTATGTGTTTTTGCAACGTTAAGTAATGTCTCACAGACATATGACCGATCCCTTCATAAACAAAGTGTAGAGAGCTTCGTTCATTATAATGGAACTTTGTGAAATCGCAATAAACTAAGATGAGTGACAGCTTTTAATGATTTTTAAGGAAGTTTGTAAATGAGATATTGATTTAATACAACAGTTAAATAAACAAGTTATTAATAAGTGACTTACATTGTCTGACCATTACACTCTTGCCTTATTTTGCTCTATTTCAACGTCAAAAATAGTTCAAAACAAGTCACAACTGAGTAGGGTTGGGTATCGTTTGGGGTTTTTTCGATACCGGTGCCAAATCGATACTTTTAAAACGGTACCGGTGCCAAAACGGTGCCTGAACCGATACTTTTAAAAAAGCCATAAAGTGGTGGATGACACAAGAATATATTTTTATTGGACAAAAAAGTTCTTTAAGTTGAACAATGTATTAAAAGTAATAAAAAAAAAAAAAAGTAGTACTACTATACATTATTAAGTCAATGCAAAACGCAACAACAATAAAACCTAAGCCACCTAACCCAACTACAATAATTTAACAGCTTAAAATTTCAGCAATTCTTTTGCAGAAATATGACTATATGTGATGAGATCTGGGAAAACCCGTCGGATGTCGCGGTGGGACGTTTTCAGGAAATTTGTTTTTCATTAAATTATTATTCTATAACATCTTGTCTATTATCTCTGAAAATATCTCTTCGAAATTCACTTGTTTAGTGCAGAAAAACAGACATTTATTGCAGCAAGCAGAAATGACTGTCTTTCTCCTATGCTAAGAACGCGCTGCGGAGGTGCTTTCCCTTAACACAACAAAAACAGTTAACCTATCAAAATAAACCACGTAACATATTTAGTAAAGGCGTATCAGTTCACATTCTTCACCAGTCCTGTGTAAAGTACAGCAAGCAAAGTTATTTATTTATTTATGTATTTATTTATTTATTTATTTTAATATCGTGAGATGGCGGAGCACAACAACGCCGTCTAAAGTACTGCAGCTGCTCACTTAACCGATCTTACTCGTCTCAATCTGCCCTAAATGATGTTACGGGCTATTTCACATCCAGAGATGAAGGATCGGATGATGAAGTTACTAAAGAGGAGTCGTCTGATGACAGTCTGTTTTATGCACAGTGCGCGAACAGTTAGGTAGGCTGCATTATTTACTAAACATAAAATGGGTGATCAACAGAAAACAAACGTTAGTCTGTTTGTCTAATGATGCAGTAGCGCTCCTAACTTGACAGACAGCTCTCGTTAAACCCGTGAAGTGAAAGTGAAAGCCGTCTCACTTTAAAGCCGTTTTTCTCAAAATCCCATTCCTGAAAATCATCGCTATCAGCCAACCTAAGATAGCCATAACGTAGGTTATGTAAAAAATAAAAGTTTTGGAAAGGGGCCTGAACTCAGCTTTCATATGGTGTCAAAACCTAAAAAAGGTAAAATTTCACCATGTGTTGGGTTTTCCTAGATCGCATCACATATTTGCCGTCTCTGGCAAAATACGACACCTCTCCAGCTGATGTCTGCAAACTGTCAAACACGGTGCATCCCTCTGCTTTCAAGTTTATTCCACATACCATCAAATGTTTCATTAGGTTTGACGCGTTTTCCCCTTCACACGCAACTGCTGTAAAACATTTGCTGCACGTCGCAGTGTCTGAATCATTTCTCGTGAAATATAGCCACACTTTAGAATGTTTAGTTTTTGGCATTTTAAGTTAGACGCGTTTAATGTAGCTAGCTAAGCTAACGGCAAACCACCTGCTGCAGTCAGAGCAAGTGTAACGATAGTTGCAGCATTCACGCGCTTCTCGGATGGTCTCATTTCCAGACGATTTGTGCTTTTAATTCGAAATGTGAAAATGGATAGTAACTACAAAAATGTCTTGGATTTCTATCATCAAAGCTTTCCGACGTTCACGTGAGTTTTCTCATTCAGTAAATAAATTTTCTGATCATTCTGACACCCCATGAATGCAGTATTTCAATTTAACTAGCGATCATGTATGTTGATGAATCAATGCTTCTACATCCGTGTCATAGCACCAGAAGACAAATATTTCAATCGACAGTTCAGGCATTTAAGTGGCACCGAAATGAAGCACCGAAATTCGCGTTCTGATTCGGTCTGGTACATACCGGTCACATGGGTACCGGTGCCGTATTGGCACCGGGTTTCGGTACCCAACCCTACAACTGAGTCACTGCGCATTTCCATTCAAACACAGCGCGGTTTTGTTTATGAATGAGAGCGCATTTTAAAAGAATCTAGTGAGTCAGTGATTCAATTTCCCATTCATAAAGACTTGCTTTATTCCTGAATGAATCAATGAATGAATGAATCAAACGAACTGAATGAATGATTCAGTAATTAAATCAGTGACTTTCCACCACCTACTGGCAGTTTTAATTTCATTCTTAAAGTATCTTTTCAGTTATTTAAATAATTTAATATTTCTGTATTCAAATTTTTATATTTAAAACATTAATCTCAACATGAATTTATGAATTTGATTGCGCTCATGCAACCTCTGAGCCTCATTAAACAAATGAAAATACACCTACAAGCCACTTTTGTGTTCTTCAATGCCACCTCTGTAGTACAAATCAATATTGTTAATACTGATTTAATTTGATTGGTAACTTATATATATATATATATATATATATATATATTATATTATATACACACATATATATACATATAAAAAATTTTTAAAATGACATGAAAAATTTCTTGTGTCCGGTAGAAGTTTGTCTCTGTATCAGAGTCCTGTACGGGTCCTGCTTGATAAACCCGCACCCCTCGGATTATTAACAACAACCAAAAGAACTGAGCTCATGGCGGAGTGTTGAAAACATATTCAAGATCATCTAAAATATAATCGAATTCCCAAAGTTGTATGTAATTTTAAAAATCCGGAGTATGTGTGTATAAGAGTTGGTTTACCAGGTAAAAATACAATTATGTGTAAAATGTCATAGTTAACTGTGTCTGACATTACGCTAGTCATTGTCCCATAAAATGATAAATAGCAAATAACACATATACCATTTTCGTTATGTTTTGTTTATTTCGTTTTTAGTAAAATCAAACAGTCTTCAGACAGAGCGTGAACACAAGCACAGGCCCGTTTGAGAGCAGCTGAGTATCAGTACCGGACTGAGTCCAAAGAGCAAATACCCGTGCCTGTCACCCATCCGATCCGCACCCGACACAAATATTATTCCACCCATTATGTCAATTTTAGCGGGTCACTTGTCGGGTACCCACCCACGTGCAAGATACTGCTCTGTATAATAAATTTTGTTCATTTAATCGACTTTTCAACATTGTCTGACACATTTTCATGTAGTAACTGGTTGTTTTAAGTCTCACCAGATGTGGCCTCACAATATGGAGAATGCACTACGTAGCCCTATTAAGACAGTGGCTTGTAAGACAGTGGCCATGTACTGTTAGGCCTAATTTTAGTTTCATATTTAAAAGTGTAATTATATTTTTCTGGAGCGTTTGAAAGCCATGTGTGTCAGCGGATCCCTAATACATCTGCATACAGACGGATCCGCTGACAGACACGGCTTTCAAATGCTCCCATTGTGCTTATGTTTGAGCGCTCAGCGAGGAGTGTGAAGCACTTATCACTGTAACCAATCACAGTCATGTCTGTTGAGTGCATGAACACTATGGCCAATCAGCGATGTTTAAAATTCGGCTCAACAGCGCTCAAATGTGAGCGGGAAATGGACGTTTTTAAAATTTCAGTACCCAAAGTACTGAACCCGGTACCTTTTGACAACCCTAATATACATGTACACACACACACATATATATGTGTGTGTGTGTACATGTATATTAGGGTTGTACCACTGTAGCGCCATCTCTTCCAGTTTACTGGTAGTTATAACACTAAATTAATCAATATCAGAAGGTGCTAAAAGAAACAGTACAACTCACTGAAATAAATCAGATCTCATGTAATCGCCATTTAATGTCCATAGCTCATAGACACACACACACACATATGAAGAGTTCAGATGCAAAAGTCTCTAAGTACGTCTGACGTTTTTTCTTTAAAATGAGCATTTCTTTCTGGCTACTATGTAAGTACTGGTACTTCTGAATGGGTTGAGGCTGGGATTTACACTATATACTTGCATGCTATATACATCAGTTGCACATTGATTCTTATTAAAGCGACTGTATTAAAGTTCTTCAAGAGCAGTGAGTGATTTTTCTCTTTGTGTTATTTTTTTTATTTTTATTTTTTATTTAAAATTAAAAGAATAGTTCACCCAAAAATGAAAAATCTGACATCTGTCTGTCAATTCTGTCATAGTGTTTTATTTTTTAACCATCATTTACTCACTCTCAGATTGTTTTAAACCTGAATGAGTTTCTTTTTTCTGTTAAACGTTATATATTTGATCATTTCTATTATTAAATTCAATGGGGACCAGCTACTGTTTGGTTAACCACATTCTTTAAAATATCTTATTTTGCATTTAGCACAAGAAAGAAATTAATACAGGTTTGGGACAACATGTTAGTGAGTAAAAAGTGACAAAACTAAAATTTTTGGGTGAATCATCCCTTTGACAAGTGGCAGCATGTTTAGTACAATTAGTCTGCTGTCCCTTTAAGAGCTGCACGCATCCGTATTTCTCTCAATTGTTTACTTTCACTTCAGACATAAGCTACTGTTTTTATATGTAAACATTTGTGTTTTGACAGTAACTTAGTTCAGTAATTAGGTGCTATTTGAGAGGATTTTTGTGTGCGTGCACTTCAGGGGTACATGCAATAGAACAGCACGCATGTGAAATGTGTAACCGGCAAAGCTTTAAAGCAAATAATTTACTTTTGTGATTGTGAATAACTGCAGTGTCCTGTGAGTGTAACTCTACCACTGAATTAACACTGATGTGAATGTATGTCGCGTTGTACAGTATATTGAGACGGAGGCGCCAGAACTGCAACTGATAGAATAGCACGATACTACTAAATTTCTCCAAAAGCAGATCATGGAGACATTTTTATCGTCCACGATCAAAAATAGTCATATCGCACACCCCTATATACACATATAATTCAAGAGAGGAGCATTTTGCTAAATATAATGAATATGTAATACAGTGCATATACCAGTTAGTGATATCTTAATTAATAAATGTTTGAATAAATCTGTCATGATAACATGTTTATATGACTGTTTTTTTTTTTTTTTTTTGTTAAAAAAAAAAGCTTTAGTTCTGTTTGTTTGGCTAAATGAAAGGTTTTGGCATTTCTGTAAACAATTCATTTTGGTGCATCATAGCCATGACTGGTCATGAATCAGGTGTAACATCATTGATTGTCATCGCCGTAACCAAACCTGGTCTGATGCATTTGGTACATGTTTACATGTGAATATGATGACAGTGGAAAGGGAGAATTTTTGTGTATAGCTCCTTTTGTACAATAAACTTGGGTTTGCTCTTCACGCCTAGTTACCACGTGGCTTTTGAAGATTTGTAATGGCACACACTATGGACTACTTCTGTTCTTTTATCATCATTTTAGGAGTCACAGTGTTTTTCACTGAATGCAAAGAGCAGCACAGAAATTCTGTGAAACACCTTTTATCTTTCACAACAAAGAGAGAGCGGAATAAAGATAACTTTGATTTATTAAACCTTTGTAAATGAAATGGTTTGTATGTCAGTACCACATTTAGAGCTACCGAACGAAAGAAACTTTGCACGGCTGAAATCCGAAACATTGAGAATAAGTCTGTGATACTTTTGTTAGCATCACATGTAGCCTGTATATTTGTAATGATAAGCTCCACATATCAAGCGCTATCAAGCTGCTTTTTCGTTTAGGTTTAAAACAACAAAGTTTACTAGTAAAAATCTTAATTCAACTTAAAATCCAGTACCATTAAAATCTTAACATAAATAAAACCCTGCTCTGTTAGACTACATGCTATTACCGAAATGCCTATTTCACTATCAAGATGTATAGTCTTGCAGCCTGTTAAAACCATAAAAAACAAAGGATTTACCAGGAGTGCCGAGCAGATTGTTGTCTCTCATGAGCCGATAGTCTTCCTCGCTGAGATTGTTGACAAACTGGTAGAAGGCCTCTTCTCTGTCCAGACGGTCCAGCTGTCTTCTGCGTTGTATTTCAGATTGATCACTGCTGCCCTGATCTGCATTATCCTGACCCTCCATCACTGCGACCAGCTGTCAGATCCAACTACACACAAAAGCAGACACAACACGTTAGTGTCAATCAGTCCTCACACACTCAGAGATACTAAGCACCATTGTGTTCAACTGTACATGACTATAAAATGTGACAATAATAAATAAACACAGCAATCATCCATTAACATACAGTAACAGCACTATCAAATGATAATACCGGCCACACAGTTCCTTTACGTGTACACATGCGTTTTTTATGTTACCTGAAACTAATTAAAACCGGTTAAACGTAAAAGCACTCGCTCACTAGAATAATCTTCTTAAACTATTAAAGAGTAACGTAATTTTGTGAGTTGGACTGCGATTTCTCGAGTCTGTTCAAATATAATTAGCTGACTACAACCAGAGAGACTGAAAACAAAATGGCATCAGCGAGCTAAACAGGCTAAAGGCTAAAGCTCAAGAATTTCAAGGAAAACCACCTTTACGTGTGTCCTTGATGCCAAGCGAAATTAACACAGTAAATGAATTCGCAATGTAAGTCCGATCATAAATGTGTAAAACAAAAAATCAATGTCAGTAATATTACATCAACGATGTATTTCGCAATGTGTGACGACAAAACTCTCGCAATCAAGAACCGAGGAGAAGGGTGAAAGCTAATGTTAGCTGTAGCATGAGCACAAACTGGGATTAAGCTTATTGAGAAACAGCTTTCTTGTTCATGCTAAGCTAAAACGAAGCTAACGTTAGCACGGCTGTGAGATAAACACAGTCAGCAGTCAGCGAGCTCTCCGTCGTATCGACGATCCTAACAACTGACTCGCGAAATGAAAAAAAAAACATAGACGAATACCTTAACAAATGTGTCGAAGCCTTAACTAGTAACAATTCCGTATCTGCCTCGTAGATGTTTGTAAATGTTAATCTTGACAGCTATTCAGGAGTTCATTTTCTCAAGCGTCTCTTCAGCGTCGAATCTACTTCCGGTGTGCGGAATTTTGCGGAAACGTAATACAACTTAAAAGTCTTAACACTCCTATTTAATAGGTAGGCTACGTGTGACAGACTTTACACGGAATATCCGTGTATTTCAATTGGACCATATTTAGATTCCATTAAAAGAGATTAATCTGGAAGGCAAATTTTTACAACGTTTTACCGTAAATATTACACAAAATAACACTGAAATTTATACAACCATTTTCCCCAAAATGACAATACAAACACAGTTTTATATGTGCACATTTTTAACTGTAATTCATATTTTGTTCCAAAACAGAAAGAGATTTAAAAAGATAACTTTTATTATGAAATTGTGCTCGAGACACCGGAAGAACCATAAGCGACTTGTTCGTCTTACCAAAGACTGAATGAAAATCATTTTAACAACTAATCTCGTTGACAGATCTGCTCTTCACTTTTAGTGTGAGGTTAACATACTTTGTGAATTCGTTATAAAAGTGTTATTCATTATTTTATTGCTAACATTTTCCCTCCTATGAATTTCATCAGATGGTAGCTATTTCTGTAAGACAATGAATAATTCAAGTAAACATTAAAATAACATGGTTATTAAAATCACACGCTGTGTTTGTTAACATTAGTTACTGCGCTTTCAACTAACATGAGCAAAGACTGTATTTTAGTAACTAACATTAACACAGATTATTAAACACTGTAATACATGTATTGTTTATTGTTCGTTCATGTTAGCTAATACATTAACTAATATTAACAAATGACACCTTATTGTAAAGTGTTACCAATAACAGCTATGATATTGTCAATCTTGACCCCATTTCCTTTTCCCTTTCAGTATTTCTGAACATCCAACCAGTACTCCAGTGGTTAAATCATGGTATTTAGGTACCCCTAAAATGATTTTACCAGTAAACCAGGGCCAATGCTAGATTTCACAGGACTGTCTTCCAGCTCAATGAATAGGCATAAGCTGTATGTATTTTGTAAACTCTATATAGAATGTAATCTGTATGTAATTTGTAAGGTCTATCAGAAAGTATTAGCATTATTTTTTCTTTGTATGAATTTTATAAAGAAATCATTTTTATAGAATTTTATACAATTTATTATAGAAAAAAAGACAGCTCTTGAAAAAAAAAATCCATGCATTTGCATTTTTTATTTCATTTATTTATTTTTCCACAAAAGACAGCACTTTCCAATAAAAGTCAGTGGGGCTCAGAGATGCTTGAACTTTTGAATTTTGTCTTCCAGATAAGAAAGAAAGTCATACACGTTTTGATGTAAACCATGACAGAATTTTCATTTTTTGGGGTCAACATTTAACACTGGCCACTACTGTAGCATTGATTTTAATTCATATCATTGTAAGAGACTAAAAGATTAATTTCTGAATGACCAATCATGGTTCTGATGCCTCAAAAATACAAGTTATAGTTAGTCAACTATAATTTTGTTTTTGTTTGTTCTTTGGATCTTAGGGCAAACATTTAGTGCAGCTGTTTCACAGTGAACAGCAGACAAATTTATGACTGTAAATTCATTTAAAATTCAGGCCAAAATAGTTCAAGCATGAGTGTCTGAATGTTTGCTTCAGTGAATTCAGTTCCCTTATTCTGACAGTTAGAAGAAAGACTATCTGTAAATGTTAGTTGTTCTTTAGTCATGCTCATTTCTTTACTTTAACACACATAAGGGAACTTGTAATGTAAGGGATTTTGTAATGTTATCTAACAGATCATTCAGTGATTAGGGCTTTGAAAATCCCATCTGTCTCTGGTGGGTTGTGACCCATCTAAACATCGGTTGGTTGCAGATCTGTTCTGAAAGCAGGCAAAACAATGAAAATACAAATCATTTTAATAATAAATTCCGTAATTGTGCATGTTTGTTAACGTCATGTGTGTCCAATCAAACTAATGGCTCAAAACATGGTGCAGGAAAGTTAGATGCAAAGTAAGTAAAACTTTTCTGTGAACAAATACAGATTTAAGATTTTCATCTCTTCATCAGGTTGCTGAAAAGATAATTATAATTATACGGTTATTTTAAGGAAAGGCTTATTTTATTAGGAGAGCTTAATGAAGCACCTGCTAATGTGATTGACTTCCTCCCACAGAGATGAACACTGACACGTCCTCACAGACAAACGGACGCCATTACCTCTAACCAGAACATAGCAGAGGTGCAGGAGCTCAGCGGGACACAAATAACTCAAGTATTATTTGAAACATTGGTGCACAGTAAAGCAAATGCAATAAATGTGGAAAATTGATGAGCTCCATTAAACAAAAATGAATAGAAGTTTCAAATGAGAAAACATACTCCTCGCTCATGAGATGAAGCTCATCCAGTCTGCGACACACTGATAGAAGACTGTTCGTCACTCTGTGGAGACATTTATCCTATTGAAGAGGAGAGAAGATCTATGATAAATATGTGAATGAATGTGATGCAGAGCATCTCCTACTGTTAATTAATGTGTGTGTGACATTTACCTGATCAGCTCTGAGCTCAAGTTTGAAGCTCGCAGAAGATTTATCAGACATCTACTCAGTATGTGGGGAAAATAATAGTAATAATATCAGAGAGGTTCTGAAAATAGCTGTACTTTAACACACCATATGTGCAATGCTAAAATGTGTCCATTAGAATCTAAGGACAGCACTCACTGACATGTCCACTCATTTTTCAAATGTAACCATCAGTTCCTATTTTTATAGTGTTATTTTTTAGGGTACGATGCATTGCTGTCAAATAAAGTAAAAGATGAAAGATTTCTTACAGAGAACCTGAATGCTGTCCAAAACCTGTCTTACATAAACTTTTATAACAAATATACATCTAGAGGTTTGTGTTCACATCAGATACAGAGCACAGTGAATTGTTGCTCTTTCTAAGCTCAGGAAATGTAGATGTGGTTCTCATATATCTCTCATTCTAGTATCGGCAGTGTTTCAGATGTTACTCCTAAAATTTCTTAAGAGAAACAGAAGTAAACACAAATGGGACATGAGAAATATTTGAGGAAAAAAAGGTACAAAACTGAGAACGTGGTGGAATATCTCTTTATTATTTTGCTGCAGTCTCTATCAAGACTCCATTGTAGAAATATTTTATTGCTCAGAGTCAGATCTTTCTAAGCTCAGGAGACTTATTTGTGATTCTCATGTGTTTCTCATTGTAGTATCAGCAGTGTTTCAGATGTTTCACCTAAAATTCCTTAGGAGAAATAAAAGTAGACACAACTGAGACATGAGAAAGTTCTGAGAGAAAGGAATTCAAAATGACAATGGGCTGTGAGAAACATGGGAGATCTCCTTAATGTCTTGCTGTAATCTCTTTCAAGACACTATTTAAAAAAAAAAAAAAAAGTGTTTCATTGCTCAGAGGTTGCTCTTTTTTCTTTTTCCTTACATTGGGGTTTTTCACCTTTAAAGGAGAAGTTTACTTCCAGAACAAAAATTGACAGATAATGTACTCACCCCTTGTCATCCAAGATGATCATGCCTTTCTTTCTTCAGTCGTAAAGAAAATATGTTCTTTGAGAAAAAACATTTTAGGATTTTTCTCCATATAATGGACTGATATGGTGCCCCGATTTTGAACTTCCAAAATGCAGTTTAAATTCGGCTTCAAACGATTCCAAATGTGGTTGCAAACGATCCCAGCCGAGAAAGAAGGGTCTTATCTAGCGAAACGATGGGTTATTTTCATTAAAAAAATACAATTAAAATACTTTTTAATGTCAAACTCTCATCTTGTCTTACTCTCCCTGAACTGTTTACTGTTAGGGTATGTCGAAAAACTCCCATCTCATGTTCTCCTTCAACTTTTTGTTTTACCTTTTTTGTTAAGGGTGTTTGATCGTCTTTGCATGTTCACTTTGCAAAGACTGGGCCGGTACTTCTGCAGCAATGTAGGATGATTTTGAAATGATTTTTGAAGTTGAGGGAGAAAATACGATTGGAGTTTTTTGACATACACTAACTGTCTTGAGCCAGAATACACAGAGTTCAGGGAGAGAAAGACAAGATGAGCGTTTAAGATTAAAAAGCATTTTTATTATTTTTTTTTTTTATGTAAATAACCGATCGTGTCGCTAGATAAGACCCTTCTTCCTTGGCTGGGATTGTTTACAACTGCATCTGTGATCGTTTGAAGCTGCATTTAAACTGTATTTTGGAAGTTCAAAATCGGGGCACAATATCAGTCCATTATATGGAGAAAAATGCTGAAATGTTTTCTGCAAAGAACATAATTTCTTTACGGCTTAAGAAAGAAAAACATGAACATCTTGGATGACAAGGAGGTGACTACATTATCTGTAAATTAAACAGTGAGAAAAGAACAAGAGCAGGAAAACACCTTTAGCTGGGACTCAAACTTGTGCTGTCTGAGGTGCAGTTGTGTTTTTATGTTGCTGTGCTGCCTACAAGACTATGGCTCTGACAGAGGTTGACCTCAGAATACTAAGGGTTGATTCTCTTTTATGTCTCATTGAGATATCAGCTTTGTCTTAAGACGTCTTCAGTATTATTTTAGGAGAAACATTAAACTTTCGCTAATATTGTAAATAATAAATGTTAAAACTAATAATTTATACATTTCAAAAAATTAGGGGTTACTAGTTTAGATTTATCTTCAATGTCCAGTATTGTATATACAGCACATTTTCTAAACACACTAGAAAGCACTTTTATAAGTGCAAGATATTTAGTATAAAAGCATTACTTTTTTTTTTTTTTTTTTAACAAATATAACACTACTTTTAGTCTGGGACTAGGCTTATGCCTTGTCTGTGAAACGGGGGGTATGTCTCTCACGTTCATCTCCTCTAAATTTCTAAGTGATCTCAAGAATTTTACAAATTGTGCACTAAGTCAGATGTCTCAAAACGAACCCAAATAATCAAGACTGATTCATAAGCCATTTATGTGCCTTTCAGCCATGAAAGCTCCAGGGTTACTTTTTCTGTAAATCAGTTTTGATAAAGGCATCGGGTACATTATTATTTCCAACAACAAATGATGTGTCTAAGCACACAGATTATCCTATAAAAAGTAACATTATCATTATTTCTGCATAATTTCTCTGCTAATATAGGCTTAAACTCTGAATTTATCATTTTCCCCCTTTATTTAGTCTCTTTTAAGTACTTAACTCAGTGCACACTTTGTAAATTTGTTAAAATATTTTATAAAGCTTTAAAGGACACAATTATGAGACCCCCAGGGTCTTTAGCTTAAGGGAAAAAAACTGAGCACAGTGTGTGATGTTACTGAAATCACATAAACTTTTGAGGACACAAATGTGAAAGATCAAGCATCTCTAGCTAAAGAGAAAAATCTAAGCAGTGTGTGATGTTGTTGAGATCTCTTCTAAAGCTTTAAAAGAGCCAAATTGAGAAATCTTAGAGCTAAAGAGAAAGATCTAAGCACAGTGTGTGATCACAAGAGATACGTTTGAGAAGCAGGAGTCTCCATTTGATCTTAAAGTAACCTCATTTCTGTCTAGGAGAAATATCTGAGATGTTGAAGAGTCTCACTTTTGATTTTTCTTTCCTGGTCTAACTGAATCCAACTGCTGTTCGTACCAAAATACAAAAGTAACAGAATCGAGAACATACGGTGATTAAAAACCAACAACTGAACACAACAACCTGTTTAGTCAGTGGAAGTCATTAATTCTCTCAACCAGAACATACCACATTGACGGTTGAGATTACAGACAAAGTTGAAATGGGTAAACATTTCATTAAACCCTAATTCATGTCATATTTACCATTCAGGCATTTAATGCTGAAGTGTATATATAGCACATGAAATGCTACGTGTGGATAAGACAAGTTTATAAATATACTGACTTAAATGCACAATGGCATCAGCTACTCTCATCTTTGTTCACATTTAATATACGCCTTAACAGTGTGAAGTGAGGGAAGAAAAGTGACAACATTCAAAAGGAAGCATTCAAAATCTCCTTTTAATTTGTATATGTACTCCATAAACATTATTACAAAACTCAGCAAGTTACCAATATTACATTTCACCATACAGGCTTGATCACAAATATTTAAAACCTTTGCAACAGATACAACATAAAATAATACAAGAATAATTTACATGAAAATCTATAAAACAGCGAATAGTTCACAATTTTTGTCTGTACTTTTTTGCCTATATGTGTTTTCCACGATAACACAACACTCTCACAACAAGATAAGTTTCCTCTTACAAAACTTGCAACAAAATGTAGTGTTTTTTTTTTTCTTTTCACGTTTTGTTTCTTAATATTTTGGTTTTTAAAACCAAAAGCTTGTCATTATACATCCTTTTCACTGCCTACAGAGGCACAAAAAAGGTTACTCACACACACACATACTAATACTTCACAGCACTTTCTAAGAAAAATATACACTTACAAAATATCTTACAAATTGGCACAGAGAAAAATATACAATATTTTTGTGATGTCGAGAGTTAATTAAGAATCCCTCTGGTATCAACTCTAGACAATATTTATAAAGCTCAATAATTTCTCCAACAAAAAGGCAAAAGCAATTCCAATTAATGACAAAGAATCGTTGTGAATACATCGAACGGAACCATATATTGTACATTCATAAAGAGAGGAGTAGGGTTTCGATTCTTATAATCCATGTGTCATCATTTCTGGGCGAATACAATTACCCTCTTAGCACCAGTAGGAGGAGGCAGCTTAACAGTGGCACCGTGTACAAAACTTGAAGTACATTCAATTGACAACAGGCAGAAATGAGAGAAGGCAGGCTAGACGGGCGAGCGGCCCATGTGCAGTTTCCTCGTCGGCATCATCCTGCTGCTAAACATGGCCGGCCGGAGGCAGAAGGGGACGGAGTGAAATCTTTCTAAGGTAAAAGCTATAGGTAAGGCATTACTTTACCTGAGATATCCTCCTAGAGCGACTCTTTTAAATCAAAGGTGTCACCTATTCATCGACTCGTGATAAATGCCAATGGATTCAGTGCTTTTGAAAGAAAAAATTTGGTTTCAAAGGTTTTCAAGCTACGACGGATTGACATGAAATTTGTGACAGTAACCTAGGGGGGCGCTAATGTGCCACTTATAACACCTACCCAGGCTCATTGGAAATACACACCTCTACCTACATTACTGCAAAACATACCTGGGTGTACAAATCGCTGCAGTTTCCAGCTGAAATGAACACTAGAGGCAGTAAAACGGACAACTTTTAGTCCTTTTTACACAAATTATGATTTACAGGGCCAGAGTTTCAATTAAAAAAGCCTAATTTTTCAGATGTTTTGACCTTAAAAAAAATGTTAATGCTGAATGTTAGCGTCACATATACAGCTTCATATGTTTGGGTTTTTAACACAGTAAGTTTGCTCAGTAGCTCACCCGATACAGCACTGCACTTGTGAAGTGAAGCGCTCCAGTGCGACAAAACAGCACAAACTTGCATATAAGAAGTGTTGGGGAAAGTTTGCATTACAATATTGAGTTACTCCCTAAAAAAGTTACTTTTCATGGAAAGTAATGTGTTACTTTACTTTTACGTTACTTTTTAAATCTGGGCAGGGCTTGCTTGTTTGTTTTTTAACATAAAAAGTTCTATTTTTGGCAAATGTAAAAGCCTGTTCACACCAAAAGCCTCAGGCTTTGAGAAAAGTAAATTCACGTCTGTACAGTAGACCGCAGAAGAAAACGGAAAACAAATGTTAGATTATCTAAAGTAATTTTTGCTTATTAGTATGGTTGAACTGGATCATTGAAGGTCAACAGCAAAGACATCGGTTAATAAAATGGGATTAAATGCATAAAGGATATTTGTATTATTTAACATATTTAATTATTGCAGGTTTACGTCATATTGTGAGTTGAATTACATTATTTTCATTAATTTTGAGTAATACTCAATCTGTTTTTTTGTAAATGAGATGAATTAATGCATGTTCACATTCATTCTAGAACATGTTACTCTCAACATGGGGACAGGGGATCTTTTAATCAGTAAACTGGCGTTGCTTATTTGAAAAAACAAACTCGCGTTACTTGTAATGCGTTACCCCCAACACTGCATGTAAGTATGTTAAAATAGCACGGTTGCATCAGCGAATGTGTTTTTATATCACATTTGCAATCGATAACACTATCAGGTCAGGTTTGGTGTAGGGGGTATGTTATTTCCCAGTACGATAGAGCATTGACCTTTTAGCGAAACTCCCCAGACATTTACAATCTGAACCGCCGCCATATGTACCTGAACCAATGTAATAAAAACATGGCCACGGTCACGTATTAAACACGTGTTTTAGCACCACTCACTGGACATTTTACTGTGTAACTGCCGCAAAACATGCAATGATGTACATAATATCAGTGTTGCAGAAACGTCACCGCAAGCAGGTATTTTCAATGAGCCAGGGTTGAATCAAATAAAAATGAAACAAAACATAGCACGCTCACCAGAACAGAGTTCACCGCAAAACTTGTTCCATGAAAGAAGCACTGGCCAAAAAAAAAAAACAAAAACAAAAAAAAAAACTGTTTTTGTCAGATGTAATTGTTAAATATTTATGGCAAACAAAGGGAAATGTGTAAGAGTGGGCTAAAGCAAAAGAGACAGTTTCTTAACCATCCATTCAACAAATATGCAAAATATGAAACATTATGTTCACAGTTCCTGTTACAGTAGATCATGAAATAATTGCTTGCTGACTGATACCAGACAGATGCCATCCTCAATTAACATCATCCGTGTCTACCTTTCTCATTTTTCTTCCTTCTGTGTTTAGAAGAGTCCATCCTTGCTTCTCTTTTCGATTCTAAGCAGAAGTAATGCTGAGGTACGTTGAATTTGTGACAAAAGTAAAAAAAAAAAAAGTTCAGAGTTGAGTTGTTTTGGTTGAGTGGTTGTACCACTGTCAGCTGCAGGTGCTCTTCAAACGATAGGGTCCCCAAAGAAAACAAAACTACTAACCAAAAAAACAAATGTCAGATCTTGTTAAGTCTTGAAGTAGAACAGCCAGCATTCATCAGGATAGTAAATGAAACAGCCAGTATTCATACAGGTTATAAAGGTGCACAGAAAGTTTACATTTGGCACACGGATAGAATTCATGTTTTGCTTTAAACAGTGCATTTCTGTACAGTGTTACTGAATAATAATAATAATAATAATAATAATGTTAGTAGTAATATATTATTCCAGTCAATAATCATTATCATTCAATATCATTATTATTATTATTATTATTATTATTATTAAAATGAAGGTATAAAAAAGAAAGCAAAAATGAAGCGTTTTGGGATTTCCATGGCATAGAAATGTCCCTCTAAGACAATTTCCAGTACAACTCCTGTAAAAAGCATAGTAGATAAGAGAAAATCATAAGTACATTCCAACAGTAAGAAATTAGAACAACATTAATCTGATATGTCTTCAAATACAAAATGGTCCCACTGTGTGCTGTTACTGTTTAGGGATCTACCAAGGATGTTGTTATCCTAGACAAGGGGCTGAGCATTTCACACTTAAAAAAGTCAGGCAGTAAAAGGGTAAAAAGAGAGGAGGGCATCTGTTTCAGCATACATAATCAAATGGGGAACTTGTTTCACACAAAGACATTTTATAATAGCTACATGTTTGAAGAGAGAAATATAATTACATAAGGGCAGCAAGATTCACTGAGAAATAAACAAAAAAGGTCCAAAAAGAGAATTTGCACTTATCAAAGTTTTTTTTTCCTTTTCTTCAGACAAAAACTAATCAGCAACTGCGAAGAAAAAAATAGCAAAAACAAGAATGCAGAAGAAAAATGCAGCCATGGTCATTTAAAATCTCAATCAAGCCTTGCACAATCAATCAATAGGTAGTTTGCGAGTACAAGAAGTTTCTCATGCAAGATATCAATATCCTCTTGGGGGAGGGGGGGCAAAAACAAGGAGGGGGTACTAAAGGATAACGTAATTCCATGCATCTCTGGTTTTGAGTCAGTGTAGGTATGTCAAGAAATGAGGAGGAAGTGGGAAAGTGAGGAACGTGCATCAGCAGCTAGATATAAAATATTACCTCAGTTTCTCAAAAGAAGCCATTAATGATATGTCCTTATTTGGCTCTCGCTCAGGTCGCGTGCCCTTTAGATTTTCGATCCGGGGGAATTTTGCACTGGTTTTGTGACGGTACATCTTTTTGTGTGCGGGCCCATTTATACCAGGAACGCCAAGGTTAGGCTTGTCAAACATGTTGCAGCCCAAAGCCAGCTGAGGGAAAAACGGTAAGGAGGCATTGAACTTGGCCTGGTTTTTGCCACCTTTCGTTCCACCTTTTCTGCCTTTTGTGCCCCCAGCAGCCAAATTAGCTTTCTTCTTGGGGTCCGATGAAGTTCCTGCTAGGATTTTGAGAGTCTTTAACTTGAGGCTGTTAGCCTCTGAGGGCAGGCAGATGTTTGCTGTAGGGCCCCATATTGGCTCAACAGAGGCCATCATGAATCTCTGTACTTCCGCCATCCCTGAGACAATATTTGACAAGATGTTGGATGGCTCTTCAAACTCTCGCTGGTCATCGTGGACTTGACTTTTGCTCTCGGAACAGCCCATTCCTGTCCATTCCTCAGAGCCACCGTCCTTCGGCTGATGAGCAACTCCCTCAGTCTGGCCTTTACCCTTCTCGTCCAGTAAAGCCTTTAACTTTTTAGACGCTCGTGAAGTCTGACGTGGAATTTTGCCCTTCTCTGTTTTGGGAGCTCTTGGGGCTTTGCTTTTTTTGGTACCCTGCCCTGCGGCTTGTTTGTTGCCATTTTTCCTCTTCGCCTTTGACCCCTTGATTGCACTCATCATATCACCATCAAAGTCGGCTAGATTTTCCTCTTTTGTCCCCAGGCTCAAGTTGTCTTCGCTGTTAAATATGTGCATCTGAAAATCGTGGCCATCCACCGAATATCTAGCCAGATCTTGCTGCTCGATCATCTTGCAGTTCCAGTCCACATCTTTGGCGCATGACATCTTTGCCCCATCCTGGGGGTCAGCAGCCTTCCCGACTATCTTAATCTCACGGCCCATAACTTGAGGGGATAAATTAGGCGTCTCTGGGGGAGAGAGTTCTGACAATGATGTGTGTCTGAATTTATCCGGAGTGAAGTTGGAGATATCCAGCAAGTCTGTGGACTCCCTTAGGGGTGTGATTGCATCGATACTTTGCTGAATCACCAGTTTGGGACTGCAGTGGGCCAGAAAGTTCTCGTTCACATCATCCTCGCCATCTTTCTCGCAGGACTTAAGGCTCAGAGAGCTGTAATTGCTAGAAGTAGCTGACAGCGAGCCAACTGAGTCGAAACTGATGAGCCGGCCGTTGTCGGTGTGCAGTGTGGCTCTTTGAAACTGTGGCTGCCCCTGACATGCCTGAAACTCTGCGTCAGGAGGCAACGGCTGCTCGGGCATGTAATTCTTTTCATAAAGCATTCTGTTGCTCTCCAGACTCAGCTGGCTGTAGCCTGACACGGTCAGACTCTCAGACAATGGCATAGCCATCTCTCCGGTGAAGCCGTTGGGCTGGATCGCAGATTCTGCAATATCTGCGGGGGCAAACTGCTGGTTGGCACCAAGCTGGGGGTGCCACATCTGGGTGAGAGTCGGACAATTCTGGGGTGACTGCTGGAGCTCTGACTCCGACGGCGGAGAAAGGACACAGCTTTGTGCTAGCTGAATGGAGGTGAACTGCTGCTTTTCCAAAGAGAGGTCCAGCGAGTGCTGGGTCTGCTGGGGGAAAAACGGGATGCCAGCGCTACCTGAAGAATCGGAGGCATCTAACAACGTTTGCAGGTAGCCTCCCGGGATAACGGAAACACTAGCAGCCACATTCTCAGACGGTGCCTCTTTGTTAGGGGAGCAGGTGGTAGACACAAAGGCAAATTTTTCAGTGGCATTAGCTGTTTGACTCTCACACAAATGGGGACTGTGTGCAGCTGGGCTGACGTTTTTATCTTCGGCACCTCCTACTGCGTCCATATTTTTCGGCAGCGAGCAAACTTCTGTCAGGTCTGTCACGCTCTCGCTATTCTCCACAAGGTCTCTCATTTTCTTGCTCCTTAGTCTGGCTTCGCTTCTGAATTTCTGTATTCTGAATATTTTATTCCCTATTCTCCTTTCCTCCCTCTCTTGTGATCTGCTCTTCCGGGCGGCAGTGTGTATGATGTCATTTGGGTCTAATGTGCTTGCACAGCTGGTGGCTATTGTTAATGGCATTCCCATGGAGGCAGTTTCATCTGTAGAAGCAACCTCCTGCCTGGGATCAGAGGCAAAGGGGCCCTGCGTGTTGGGTGATTGCTCCACAGTTTGAATTCTCTGAATTCTAAGCCTGTTTGCTAGCTTGTATTTCCTTTTGGGGGGACTGGAACTAAAGGCATGATGGTGAGAATTGTGTTTATCTCCTGCTGCCAGCTTAAGCTGTTCCTCTCTTTCTCTCTGTTTCTCCTGCCAGAAATCTTTCAGAGGTGCGAGCTTCTCGTATTTGCTGATTGTATCCTCGTTTAAGCTTACAGTCGCATCGGCTGAATCGATTCTGCCCAGCTTCACAGCCATGCATTTCTCTCCTTTGAACCTGTTGACGATAATGTATTTGATTATTACAGGTGGATCCTTGCGAGAGTATTTTCGTCTCTTTTTAGGGCACCAGTCAAGATCCTCTTCTTGTTTTGGGCCGATCGGCGGCTTCTCCCGCGCTTCAACGTTTCTTTCTCCTTCGGTGGACTCGACGTAATACAAGTAGTCGTCACTATACCTGACTTTTCTCTTGGCCCGTAATCCGTAGTTCAGATGGTTGGAGCAGCTTGCGTTCTTTCGTGAGAACAAGTTTTTGGGCCTGTTGTCTTGGAAGGTGTCAAAAGAGGAAACGGTGGAGGAGCTGTCATCACTGTACTCCCCTGAGTCATCAGCAGAGTTGCTCGAATCAATGAAGTAGTTCATTTTGGGGCTGTAATCGGGCGGCTGCTCTACGGAGCAGTCATTTCCATCCCCTTTGCTGTCATTTTGAAATCCGAGCTCCTCTGATTTAGGTGGCAGCTCATCCACGGTTCGTTTTACCACACCGCCCTCTTTCTTCGTGCAGTTTACCAAGACACTCGGGAAAAAGTTGAACTGGGTTTCTTCTTGCAAAACATTGGTTTTCTCCCTCATGTTGTCCTGGAAGGACTCGTAGCGGATCTTTAACGAGCACACGTCGCTGCTCAGAGTGGAGTCATCATCGTCATCGAACATGTAATTGTCCACGTCCTCCTCAGAGAAGAGATTTACCGATAGCTCGTTCTTGGAGCAGAGATCCAGCAATTCCATCTTGCTCTCGCTAATGAAGGACTCGAAGTAGCCCCAGTCCTGATTTGAATTGGTGAGCAAACCATCCTCTCCATTGCACTTGTCCAACAGCAGGCCCTCATATAGGTTTTTGGAGGCCGAATCATCCAAGCCTGTTTTCTCTGTGTCCTTCTTCTCCACTAGCTGAGTTTTGGGGACAGGAAAGCTCAAAAGCTGATCCGAGAGGAGCTGGTCTCCGTAACTTGCCGTCTCACTTGTGCTCATGCATTGCATGTTAACATCAGAGATAGGGCAGGTGCTGTAGTCTCGGTTCATGTCGGCCATTTTGAGGCTGATGCTGGCCTCTACATTGGACATATCCTTGGTCTCAATGAAGCAGCTGGGACAGGTGCGACTCTGCTGAATCAGACAGTCCTGCGTGAGCCCAGGAATGCTCGCGGGTTCGATCATGGTGAAATGGCGCTGACTGTGTTTCTCTTGGTAAGGCTGAGGGGGCTCAAGCCCTTGGCAGCACAGGATGTGAGGAATAGCGAGTCGTTTGAGGACTCATCGGGCGGGTGGTCCTCTAAAGGAGTTTGTGTTGACAGTGGCCCTGGTAAGTGGTACTTCTTTAAGGCCAATTTAGCAATGAGGCAGTACGAATGGTCTCTCTTTGTGCTCACTGCAGCAGCTGTGGAGGATGTGTGTAAGGCAGCATCTGTGACACCATTCAGCTTTTCGGCCACATGCAGCTTTAGATTAATCTTCGGTTTGTGGTCCTAGGCAAAGAAAAACAAGCACAGCATTAAGAGTGTAATATTATTAAATACTGTACTGCAATGCAGTTACAGTTTTGTGATGTGACGTACAAGTAAAACAGATGTACGTAAGTTAACCATCAGAATTTGATTGGATCATGGGTGTTGATATAACTGGATAATATTATTTTTCTTGCATTTTGGGAGAAATTACATTTAGATGAAAGATTATATAATCAATTTTTTTGCAAAAAAAAAAAAAACATTCAATGATGAATCATGCAGTTAATTAACAAAGTACATAGGATGAGCTTTTTTTTCCTTTTAAAATCAACATTGAAAATAAAAAAAAAACAACAGAACAAAACAGCAGTGTATTAAAGATATGAGGCTAGTTTACAGAGAGACTGGTTTATTTGTTTTGACTAATTAGTCTATAGCAGCTTAAGCAGAAAAAGTACAAGGGAACAGTCAGACCAGTATGGTAAAAACAATATACTACCATATATAATTGTAACCATATACTACTATATCGACATGCCTATTTCAGTGTCCAAGCTGTTCAATTAAAACAGATTTGAAAACTTGAAAACACTGTTAAAAACACAAAATTACACAAAATCACAAAACCAGGATGAGGCTCTTTAAAAAAGTCAATTAAAAAAAATGACTTTGTGCTCAATTGAGGGACACATTATCTAGTTATGAATGTGTCTCCCAAGACTACACCAGACAAACTTGTATTGTTTATTATTTTGTATAATTATGTTTTTTTTTTCTTTGTAGTTGAGGAATAGTTTCAAGTTTCAATGTTCTACTACTCTTTTGAAGCAGGTTTCCGTAGACCTGTTTGGACCTCACAATATGAGTACTTGTGAACACTCTTTAATCAAGGGCTCTTTATGCAGCAGGGACCTAAAAAATATTTTACCCATCACTACAGATGAGAAGTATTTTAAAAACCTGTAACTGATTTTTAATTTTGTTACCAGTTATGGAACATCTGCATTCTTCTGTCATTACAGACTAAACATTGTATTATTAAATACAGCATTTGTCATGAGGATAAATGCAGTGTTTTGTCTGTGTGTGTTGTTCATTGTTTCAGATCATCAAGACATCTGTGTTTTGTGGCATATATGCCACCTTTTGTTTTTCCACAAGGCAAAGACAGCAAATCTGTCAGATGCAATAAATGCAGATGCAAAAGGTGCTGCATTAATTAAATTTATATATATATATATATACGTTATGTTACATACTGTTGATGGTAGTAAACACCTTCCACTGTTAATTTGTGTTCCTCAAAAGTACTAAAATACTCATTAATAGAATCATGAAGGAATTACAATGAAAGAACTACAATCAGAACAACCAAAACCAGAATCATTAAATTCCTTGAAATTCCCGACTGCATCTTTTAAGTTTCAATAATATATTATGCACTTTTCACTATATTAGTCTGTCATGATCTATATATATATATATATATATATATATATCTATCAGTCTATATATCTCTATTAGGCAGACAATCCATCCTCATGAGCAAAAACATCCCATATACCAGACCTGTACAGCTTACATACAAAAAGTGGCTACATCATGCAGCTGCAACTTGTAACTTTAAGGTGCTAGTTCTATTTTATTTGACCTTTTATGTATTTATTTTTTTATTTTATTTTAAATCACGATTAAATTCACAAGCTGTTAATTTAAAAATTACTAATATAATAAAAATTTAGTGAGAAAGTTAAATTTAAAGTTAAAATTAAACTGAGAAAGTTTGTGATAATGATAATGTTTGTTATAATTATTGGCTACAGAGAGCATATTAATCTACTGCATATGCATTTGCAGGATTGTGTAATATAATATAATATAATATAATATTAACTGCCTACTCCAAAAAAAAAAAAAAAGATTTAAATTTGGATTTAAATAAGCAGTCTTGGACTGAATCATTATTGCAGTGATTAATTCACCAGGCTCAATTAGTGAAATAGTGGTTCAGTGTGCATGAGGAGTCATTTTCATGTATGAATTGATCCTGAGCTTAACCCTATTGAAAATCTTTACGATGTGCTTTAGTCGACTTTACAGAGTGCTTCGACTCTCTCATTGTCAATACAAGATCTCAGCCAAGCATTGATGTGCATGACGTTGTTGAAACAATGCTAAAACGAAAACACAATGTTATTAAATCTAAAGGTGCTCCATGTAACTTCTTTTTGGACAGGCAGTGTAAAGTCAACTCCAGCACATCCCAAAAACTTTCAATAGGGTGGCCAGTCTCTCACAAATTGAGCCTGATGAATCTTGACACTGTCATATTGGAATCTGAACATGGCCACATCCTCCAACATAGTTCTTTGAGAAATAAAAAGCTACGCACTGTGTCAGTTTGGATTAAAAGAATTGCTGCCAAACATACATGTCAAAAACATATTAATCACTGCAATAATGACTCAGTTATAAAATCTTAAGTAATCTTAAGTATTAAGTCCACATGGCAACTTTTATAATATAATACTTTGTGACCCTGGGCCATAAAACCAGTCATAAGGGTAAATAAACCATCTGAAAGCTAAATAAATAAGCTTTTGATTGATATATAGTTTGTTAGGATAGAAAAATATTTGGCCAAGATACCACTTTTTTGAAAATTTGGAATCTGAGGGTGCAAAAAAAAATCAAAATATTGAGAAAATCAACTTTAAAGTTGTCCAGATGAAGTTCTTAGCAATGCACATTACTAACCAAAAAACTGTTTTCATACATTAATAATAGTAAATTTACAAAACATCTTCATGAAACATGATCTTTACTTAATATCCTAATAATTTCTGGCATTAAAATAAAGATAATTTTGACCCATACAGTGTATTTTTGGCTATTGCTTATTAATATACCCGTGCTACTTAAAACTGGTTTTGTGGTCCAAAGTCAAATATAATATAATATAATATAATATAAAAAGCAAATTGAAGCCTTTAAACAGAGATGTTTTATAATCTGCTATATAGTGACAATAACTTTGTAGCTGTTGACCTGAGCACTGCAATTACTTCTCATTCACTAGAATAGAATCACATGGCTTTACCACACATTTTATTTTTATTTTTTCTGCACAGGTGCGACATCTGAACGTGCACCGCTTAGAGGGAACACTGATGGTGATTATGTGTCGTGCAGACGTGTTGCATCCAGAATCCTCAGCTGTTCAACAGATCTGCTCTATTCTGTCATACTGGTGCAAGTTAACTAATTGGTTCTGACATCGGATGGAAAACTAATTTTCTCTTTGCAATGAAATATCAGGGACTTTACCAATCAGCCAGCATGTAGGAAGTATAAAAGTGGAATCTCTGAGGATCTGCTGTGAATCAGATGTGTGAAATGTTGTTATCCTCCTCTAGGATAATATATATCGTCTCAGCTGACAATTGACTGGATCACATAAATCCACACGGGGAAGTTCAGGAGAGCATATGGTCTTTTGGCAGGTGTCAGTGCTCTCGCATCCTAACCTCTGCCAGACTCGCTCAACATCCTCTCCCTTTGCTGTAGGTTTATGACTGGGGTTAACTCACGCTAGAGAAGAGGGAAAAATATGCCCAAATGGGATGTTTACCGAGTGCTGTATTATCCGCACATGTGGCCTTGAGCTACACACAGCCCTCAATAACTACATTACTGTAAGAGGAACACAGATGGTGAAATTGGATCATGAATATGATTATAAGCCAGCTTTGCTTTTCAAATAAGAAAGCCACAGATCCTGGACATCTTTTGAAGAAGAAAGAAGGTAATCGTCAGTGAGATGTCAATGACTCTGACTGTCAAGGTCCACAATGACAGATTTGAAGATGACACGATTTTAATTTGGGGTTAAAGATTCCTTTAACGTGCGCTGTGATGTGCTCTGTCTGCTGCGCACAAAAACAGAAAGAGCCTTTTTTGCAAGCTCTCATCTCCTTCTCTGCTTTACACAATATTCAGAGTCAGAGAGCACAAGTTTTTATCAGCCCGCTGGGACAAAATCATATTCACTGTCCGCTACAATGAGGAAGAACGAGTTGCCGCATTTGACAAAAAAGTCAAAAAAAAGTTTTGCTTGCACATGATATCCTCGAGGCCAGAGGTATATTGCTTTGTTTTCAGGGTTATGACTTTGAACTAATCGATTCTTACTCATTCTGAATGGAAGGATGGTCTTATTACTAGTGTTGTCACCATACCAAAATTTTGACTTCGATACGATACCTGACTAAAATGTCACGATGCTACTACTGAACCGATACTACGAAAAAAACACAGAACAACAGGAAAAGTAACTGAATAATAGAATAGAGACCGTAGTTATTTTATCTATTAAAACAAAGCATTTCATCCCCCCTTTAAAAAAAATAAAAATAAAAATAAAATAATAATAATCACATGCCAGTGCCACTACACAGGATTATGGTGAACAACTACTGATCCTATAGGTATGTAGAGATCTTTGCTATATTGGTAAGTTCACTTAAAGGATAAAGCCAAATCTTATTTCATGATATAGTCATTTTATTTCAGAACAACAATTTATATCATGATATAGTCATTCTTTTAATTTTATCTTTGTTATTAATAATAAGAACCCAGATGCAAGTGACAAACTAAAGTACAACTACAATAAAACAAAGACACAAATTTTATTTTTTTAATGGTTGCATTTATCAAAAAGCATGTCTAATTAATTGAAATCATGAAACTTGATTTAACAGCAATTTATTATTATTATTATTATTATTATTATTATTATTATTATTTAATTACATGTTTTTAAGGCCCTATGAAATATGTTTTATTATTTTTCTCAAATTCAGTTTTGTTTGTGAATCTCTGTTTTCCATTAATTTTCTTGATTATTATTTAATTGTTTCATTACATTTTAATAATCAAAAGCATGTCTAATGAATTTATAAAGGATAATTAGATTTGATAAAGAATTAATTTATTATAGAATATTTATTTATTTATTTATTTTTTTTTTTTTCAAAAATACTGTGTTGTGTATTTACAATTTTCTTTTAAATAAATTCTGGTAAATATTCCTTAAACATCGTTTTAATTATATTTTTATTATTATTAATAGTGCTATCTTTACATTAAGTAATATATTAATATATTTCTGACTGTCAAGTTAAACCAGACTTTTATTTTGACGGGTTGCTGTGAAGACCTTTAGGGTCTCCATTATATGACCGTAGTTTTCCGCAAAAGAAACGGTAAAACCTCACAGCAGTTCTAGAGATTATGTTCATGTGTTCATGTACTCATATATTGAGGCGGCAGAGGCTGAAAACACCGTGAGCGTCGTGTGTGTGTAGTGAACAAAACTGAGCGTCTGTGCCATTCACTAACACAGACATGCAGAAATACGCCTCTCATTAAAATGCATTCTTAAAGTACCGGTACTAGTAAAATGTGGAATCGTATCATTTTTAAAAGCAGGGTATCGCGATACTTTTTAAGTACCGGTATATCGTGCAACACTACTTATTATTTGAACATACTAAGGGCAAACACATTGTATGTTATGGCAACTGCCCTATGCAGGCTCAGAAAGCACGGCAGCACAGACTTACTACCACTGAACCATTCTTACCGTCTAACAGATCCTTTGCAATTTGATAACTGCACTAAGCCGTATCACAGTTCTCATTTTGATTACTTGTGCAACTCTATTACATCATGCAGCTGACTGAAAAAAAAAAGATTTTCGCCACCTTAATGGTGTCCTTTCCACTCTCTCATCCCAATGCCACACACAGGCACTTAAATATCTGAGGTGTGGAAAAACAGCATCACAGGAGATCCATCAGCTCACAGACGCAAGTCCAGTGCTTAATGGTCTCTGGCATTTGTGAATGGAGGCAAAGGATCAATTTATCTGCACCGGATGCTGGTAATGAGAGCAAAAGAAACGTCAGATGATTTATTGGCCCGCTATCAAAACCGAGAGCTGAATGAAGCTGTTTTTTTTTTTACGGCCTTCTTTCAGCACTTATCTGTGTGATTGTGACAGTGTGGCCGGTTGAGCTCTGGGCCCCAATTCCCTGAGCTGGAACTGAGAAGACTGTGCTTATGATAAACTAAAGCTTGCAGTGCCGTTGACAGGCCTGAGTCACTGCACAGACCAGAAACCTGCTCTGAGAGCCCAACCACAGCTTCTGAATGAGCAAATCACTGATACAAGACTGCAGATGATCCGAGCAGATGTTCATCCAATATGAACAGCATCTGTGACATACCGGTGATTACCATGTTTTTCTTATCAAACAACATGTACAGTACTGCTTTTACAATCGAGGTTTACAGAGAAAATGTAATTCAAAAGCTTGATTCTTTATAATCAGGATTTCTTTATGAAATTTATTAAGATATTCTATGATGTTTATCCTGAAAGGTTTCAATTTACTTTGGCATTTGCAATATATTTCGCTGATAGCAAGCACAAGCTTTCATCACGGTTTCTGCAGGTTTTATGAAGGTAAATTAAAGACTTTTTAAAGACCTAAGTAAAGAATATTTAAGGAATAAACTGAATTGAATTACAAAATACGTCAAGATGTCTATGGAGACACTGTGAGTTGCATTAGCAACACTTCAAAATGTGAAAAAACAACAGAATGTGAAAAAACTTCAAGCTTGAAGAGCTCTGCACCCAACCACAATTTAAACAAATTCTACTGTATCTTCCAATAACATTGCAAAAAGTATTTCTGACCTGTGTTCCAGTGCAAATGTCTAAAGATTCTTAAAGGGGTCATCGGATGCAAAGTTCACTTTTTCATGTTGTTTGAACATTAATGTGTGTTGGCAGTGTATGTACAAATCTACCCTATAATGATAAAAATCCATGCAGTGGTTTTTAATTAATCTGTAAAAATAATATCCCCTTTTTCAAACCTACCTAAACGCGGTAGTAAACAGAAGTAAAAAGTAAAGTCTAAAGTAAACATGCTCGTCACTCACACACAGAGAGAAGAGAGGGGCGGGGCGAGCAGAGCTCATTAACATTTAAAGCAACCTCGACCAGAACAGGATGATTCTTGCAGAGCTGATTTTGGCAAGGTAAAAAAGGTGTTATTTACACTACCATTGAGAAATTTTAACCAAAGCATGTTATAGACTTTTCATTAAGACCCTAAAGAATCGTAATCAACTTCCCTTTAAATCAAGACCCTTTAAATCAAGACACATTTACTTGAGAAGCAAAATGGCGTAAGTCTTGTTTTCTATGAAACTGATCAAAATGAAGTGAGTTAATTATTAAAAATTATTAAAAATATATTACACATATCCACCAATTTAATTTCATTCATTTTCTCAGAAAACAAGACTTTATGTCTTCATTTTGGATCTTAAATCCATATTTCTTGATTTAATGATATTTAGATATTTGTATCTGGAAGATTCTCTGAAGAAGATATTCATTTTTAACATTTAAAGCACAATATGTAAGTTTTCATTGCTAGAGGGAGCATATTCAAAACATACAAAGAAACAAAGGCGTAGTTTGATGACGCCGTGATTGAGTGTGGAATCATGGGAGTTTTATGAAAATAACCGGTCGTTTCACTAGATAAGACCCTTCTTCCTCAGCTGGGATCGTTTACAACCACATTTGGGATCGTTTGAAGCCGCATTTAAACTACATTTTGAAAGTTCACAATCGAGGCACCATATCAGTCCATTATATGGAGAAAAATCCTGAAATGTTTCCCTCAAAAACCATAATTTCTTTACGACTGAAAAAAGAAAGACATGAACAGCTTGGATGACAAGGGGGTGAGTACATTATATGTGAATCTTTGTTTTGGAAGTGGACTTCTCCTTTAAGGTCACTGTAGTATGAAGCAAAGTGGGGCTGAAAGTCGTGGAAGCGAAACAAGGACGCTGGAGTGACTGCTAATGAAGGACGAGTGCGATATACAACTGGAAAGCAGCAGAGCTTCTATTATCCCACAGACGAGCGCTTCCGATCCTTCTGGTCATGCGTATGTAGAAAAAAGCAGTTTGGTTTTATCATACTAGATACATTTGAGTGTGCGTTCAACACGTGTCTAATAAAATGCATAACTTATTAAAGTGTCTTTAGGTTTTCCATGTTTTCTACAACAAAAAAAGGGAAAATCAAGGGTGTATGACATCATTGGCAGGAGACGCAATGACACGGTTTGTTACACTAGATAAAATTGATTATTTCTCTGGATTTAACATTCTTAGAAACATTTGGGATAATGTAAGTACACAAGTCAGCAAAATATGTAACACTGTTCTAGTGTTTTTTGGATATTTTAATCCAAAAATCTTACATATGTGCCTTTAATACTATGACTTTATCCATTTAAGACTTTCTGCTCTGATTTAAGATCTTTTAAGGCCTTAATTTGTGAAAGCTGAATTAAGCCTATTTAAGATCTTTTTAAGACCTGCAGAAACCCTGAGGCTGTGGTTGCATCAGGAGTTTAAATTCCCAAATTTAGAGCTCTTCTCTTAAATCGATACATTTCCCAGTCTGGCAACCCTCCACATACACTCTCTCTTACATTACAAAAAAAGCACTGATGAGCTGAAAACACTGCAAGCAAGTAAACTGGAGTTTAGCTATCTCTGCTGAGAGATTCTGCTCAAATAAAAGTGTCATTCACATGGCCGTTTTCTGCAACTAAATCTGTGATTAAACCATGCAGTTGACATTGTGTGCTTCAAAGTGTAATAACTGTTTTGTGAAAGTTCAATAATTTCGCTGAAATTAAAAAAATAATAATAATCATGATTAATATTTATGATTTTATTTCTGAGCAAAACAATCATGATTAACCCTTTAACTCTTACCAAGCAGCTCTATATATTGCTCACAATGTCATTACAGCAATTGTTGTGTACAAAAATGTGTATTTGGAGATTTTAAGTGTATTTAAAGTCTCAACCTATTATAGTGGCACTACTTCTTGTGTGTAATTCCAGTGTTCTCCATGTAAACAACACTTTACATTGTTACGTCACATCTCTTTCTGTTATCCTTAAGCAGCAGTGTCTCTAACCAGCCAAACCTTCGTCTCAGACTCGATGTCACGCCTACAGGACACCCACATTCCCTTCACTGACCGTCTGAGGCATACGGCACACCAAACTGAACACACTTTCTCCATCTAGTATCCTCTGCAGGGAAACTCAGGCAGGTGTTTTTATCAGTCTGCCTGGAAACAAAGTCGTGTTTACGAGACACTGCGTTAATGCAGTTAAGAGCATCTGATGATGAAATATTCACTGGATTTGCCAGGTCTGTCAGGTTAGTGGCATTAAATCTTTGAAAGATATTGAACAGATAGTTCACCCAAAAATGAACATTTGCTGTTAATTTACTCACTCTCAGACCATGCAAGATGTAGGTGATTTTTTTCTTAAGCAGAACAGTAAAGAAGATTTTTTAGCTGAAACTTACTAAAACATACCAAATGCATTGGCTACCATCATTTCAAGAGTCAAAAAAGCATATAGAGATAACACAAAATTAACTTGTGGCTCCTGATGATATACGCAGGTCTTATGAAGTGAAACAATCAGTCTGTGCAACATACAATTTACTACATTATTACCTGTAATCCAGAGCCTCATGCAAATATTTCAGAGTGATGTCTGGTTCATGAATGAATCATTCTTTTGAACCAGTTCTTTTTGGTGAACTAGTTGAACCAGTTAACCAAATCAGACTGAAGCATCTGAAACAGTTTACAGCTTGAGCAGCACAAATCTATGTTACTCAGTCAAAACTCGCTTTCAGACACCTGACAGTCACTCTGACTAAAAATAAGCCAAATAGCAGTGTATCTGATCCTGTGATGAATGAACTCATTCACCGCTCCAGTTCCTCCAACAGTCAGTCAGTCAACTGAGGAAACAATCGAATCGAACCGTAGGTGAGCCATTGATATGCATATGCATGAGCAAACAAGCACTTGAATGAAGGGGCGAAATTTATATTTCTATGGTTTCTCAATGTTTATGGAAAAAGGTGAACCGAAGTTTATTCACTTTAGATGTTTTAACGTGTAAAACATCCACATTTCACATCATTATTGGGAGTTTTAATAATATAATTGCATATATGTTACGTCATTGTGTAATTATGTAAACAAACTAGTGAACTGCACCAGTTAGTTGAAACAAACTGTCTGAAAAAAATGGTTTGTGGAAAAGAATCAATTCCCTGCTGAGCCTCTGGTTTACAAGTAATAATGTTGTAAACAACATTCAGTTTCTTGCACAGGCCAATCGTTTCACTTCATAAGACCTCAATATATCGTCAGCAACCACAGACATTCATTTTGTGTTGCCTGTATATGCTTTTTTATTCTATGAAGAAATCATGGTTTTTGAGGAAAACATTTCAGGATTTTTCTCCATATAATGGACTTCATTGGTGCCCCGATTTTGAACTTCCAAAATGTAGTTTAAATGCAGCTTCAAAGGGCTCTAAACAATCTTAGCAGAGGAAGAAGGGTCTTATCTAGCGAAACGATCTGTCATCTTTTTTGGAAAATAAAAATTTCTATACTTTAAGCACAAAAGCTTGTGTAGCACAGGCTCTGGGATGCGCGTCCACGACGCTACGAATTATTGAATCACGTCGAAAGGTCATGCGGAACTACAGACCCAGTGTTTACAAAGTGAACGTGCAAAGACTAAGAAAGTGCAAGTAAGTCAAACGCTGTTTACAAACAAAAAGGTACAACAATGTCGGCCAATTCTAAAGTTGTAGAAAAAAAATGAGATGGAGTTTTTCGCCATACTCTAACTTTTGGAGCCGGAGTACACAGACGATGAACTTAGACGTGATTCGTAGCGTCATGGACGTGCATCCCAGAGCCTGTGATACATGAGCTTTTGTGTTTAAAAAGTATACAAATTTTTATTTTTCAAAAAAAAATGACAGATCGTTTCGCTTCTTCCTCAGCTGAGTTCGTTTAGAGCCCTTTCAAGCTGCATTTAAACTACATTTTGGAAGTTCAAAATTGGGGCACCAATAAAGTCCATTACATGGAGAAAAATCCTGAAATGTTTTCCTCAAAACCATAATTTCTTCTCAAATGAAGACAGAAAGACATGAACATATTGGATGACAAGGGGGTGAGTACATTATTTGTGAATTGTTGTTCTGGAAGTGGAGTTCTCCTTTAACAGCAAATTTTCATTTTGGGCTGAACTATCCCTTTAATAGTTTGGTTTGAAACAATGACTAACAACTAAACCTCACTTTGTTTTCTGTGTTATGTCAGTGAAATAGTCTGCAATTTAGATTTTTTTCAAAAGTCTATACACATTTCTGCCATTGTTCAATGTTTAATGTATGAACTACAGTGCCATTATTATTATTTTTGCCACACTGGTCTATTATTGCGGTATCAGCTATTTTAGACAACGCTAGTGGCAATAAAAACAGAACAGTTTTAATGAAATTTTTTTCGAACTGTTGTTGGTCTCTTTACTTTTGGTCAAAAAAAGCTGCAATATGAACAAAACCAAAGTGAAAAAAAGAAGCTGCTTTGGTTGATTTTCTTACCCGTCTGGTCCAGTTCATTGGTTTCTGTTGAGCCCAAAGCCTGCAGGATGATCCGGGCCTGTTTGCTGTCCATCAATGGGAATCTGTCCTGCTGGAGCGGTGCTTCATTATATCGCTCCTGCCTGCACAGGGAAACAGAATGACGACATGAAGTTTACATACATATGAGTAAATAATATTCCTCTGTGTAAACATTTCCTTTAAATGGTGAACTTCCGAGGCTTTACCGTAAATAAGAAACCATTTCTGCCGAACAGATCGAGGACTAATGATTTCTCTCTTTCAAACTAATTGTAACCAAGACATTTACAGTTTGAACTCGAAAGCTGCAAGGCAAGACGTAAGTAAAGAACCAGAGCCTCCATCACCACGGCAACTGCATGCAACAATCTACTATTTTAGGCTCAATTTAACACCCATAGTACAGTTGTTAACCCCTGGAAACTTTGTATGTATATATAGCACTCAGCATATTTGTTTATGCTAATTACCTCAAGCCGTCTTGATTTATTCACTGCGGGTGAATTCACTGAGTGAAATGACTTCTGAGACTGAAACAACTCGCATGAACGAAGATAAGTGGAGTAATAATATTGTATAGTGCAGAATGACCACGTGATTTCTCACTCTCTGCTATACTAGGACATGTAAGTGGAGTCAAAGATCACAAACAGAAATGGAGCAGATCTGGTCAACAACCTAGTAAACATGCCTTCTGTATAGGCAGCATCCTAACCGTACTGAACATCGGTGATTAGGAACACGCTACATAGGCAACAGCTCATCCTGCTATGTCAAGAGCTCTTGAACCAAACGAACACGCTCTGTGATGAGAAAAAGACTATTTACTTAACATCCTTGCGAGAGAATGAACTCATAATGACACCATGAAGCATTGTGAGTGACACTGAATCAAACAGCAGTTTAATATAAATCTATTCACTGTAAGTAGGCATTTGAAGCTAGCTAATTTTCATGTTGAGATAAATGCTGAAGCTTTTATTACAGTATACGGTATTATCAAGATTACATTATATATTGAAATAAGATTTTTTTTAAAGTGTTGTTACACTATAACAAGTATTTTTCTTATAACAAAAATAACTATTCATTCTTTGTGTATTGCTTTTTAATATGTAAATGTTCAAAGTAAACGAAAGTTTCAAACTGTTTAAAATGCAAAAGAATAAGGTAAGTGTAGGTAACACTTTTAAGAAAAGTTCTCAATAATAATCATTAGTTAAAGCATTAACTAACACTAACAAAGAGAAATAGCTACATTTGTTACGTAAGTTACTATGTTAATGTTAGATAAAAATACAACTGAACTTTGTTGTTAGATCAGGTCCATTAAATAATACAGTTACAACTTTTGATTTTAATAATGAGTTATTCAAGACATTAACTAAGAATTTAACACTAATTAATGCTTTTAAATTAATCAAGCCTTATCATAAAGTGTTACCAAACAACAGGGCTATGAAGAAACCAAAACATTTTCAATCATTAGGGCATGTTGTAGTTCAGATTACAATGTAAAAATGTTGAAGATTGAAAATAAATAGCCTTTAAGTCTTCAAGCATTAAGTACATGAAAACAACATCATGCATGTATCAGCGTGTAAGTCACTGAATATGAGTAAACACATTATATTTGAAAACATTATATTTCATTGACCAATCACTTCTGAGCTCTTTTGTTGTGGTTCTCAATCGATGGTAACAGCTGCTGCTTCCAAATTTGCCTAAAAGTATATACTATTTTAGGAGAAAAAGTATATACTTTTAATTGTGTTGTAGAATAGTAGTCAGGTTTTAGACATACTACCAAGTCAAAGTTGCAAATTGTATAGTTACATGAATCTCATCAGTGTGCCTAGTTTTTAACACTTTCGTATTCCTGTAGTTCTTGAACTGAATCCTCCTTTAAAAGCACAATAGGTTGTTGGCAGTACTGGCTGTGAGCATGTAAGTAATACTGCTGCTGCACTTTTAACATACATGAATAACCCCCATATATAGCATACATGAATCAGATCTATACAGGTGGAGCTGGGGAAGGTGGAGGGTTCAGCAAGCACTAGCCAAGTATCTGAATGTTAAGCAGCAAGCTCTTTGGCTGTTGATACAAAAGAAACCAATCAGCTGTTCCATGTGATAATGATGTCAATATGCCAGATTGAGTTAGACCTAGGACGGTGCCATCTAGAGTTTCATGACGGAACTTCAGATTTAGTGAACTGGGAGTAAAACACAAGGTCCAGAGATGCATTTCTTCAAAATGGAACTTATTTTAACTAATCTGCTGCATTTTTGGAAAGCCATGTCATGCACAAGATACTGTCCATCTAGTGTGTGTTTACATAGAAAAATGACGGAGCAGCGCAGTGGAATGGAACTGAACAGCCCCTAATTCTAAATTCATTACTATTTAGGACAGATAGTATGCAATCCAGAAAAGCAAATGATTTCTCTTATTGGCCAAAAGCCGTTACTGTAAAATCTTTCAAAAAGTAGTTTAACTTAATATAATTTGTTACCCCACAAACTTACTTTTTTGTTGTTTAGTCAACTTGAAATTGTAAGTTATTTAAAGTTAATTTAAGTGACAGCTGGAATATTTTAGTTGACTGAACTAAAAATTCAGTGGTGTAACAAATTATTTTAAGTTTTACAGTGTGAGCAATGTAGTTTCTCTCACTTTTTTAATAAAGTTAAAATCACACTGACTTGTGACTTCTATGAAAGCATACATCATCACTGCGTTCATGCTAGCTTTAAACATTAAGCTTATTAAGCTTATCTGCCTTAGATTTTGCATATAATGTTGGTGCCTTGCTACCGGAACAGTCTTCACGTCAGGAGCTCTCCTATGGCTCACTAAAATACTGTTTAGGTGACAGCTCTCAGGTTAAGGAACACAGCTAATTTGTCCTTAAAGAAAGACAGACAAATCTCTAAAACGGGAGCCTGCATTAACACTTGGACTGTGTTAGTTGGCACCAGAAACTGCCTGAAGCATTTGAGACGGAAAGAAACAGTTGAGCTGTTATGCTCCTGTTGAATTAAATGTCAGCTTGCGGATGCTGATTGTACTGAATATCTGTGGCCTGTGCGTTTAAGAATAAACCTTTCTCCAGTACTGTGTCAGAGGCACCTCTGTCCCAGAACAGGCAGTTCATTCTGCTGTGGATGTCCTAGCATTGTACTGAGGTCTCTTTACATTCTGGACCTTAGTCAGGGTGGACACTGTATTTGTCTCTCTCACACACACGCCTCTGTATGTGCTTCTCTAAATCTGAAATATTCAAATATTCCGCTGCTGGTATTATCCCACAGGAACGACTGATCACAAAACAGATCCTCTATAAAAGTTGTTTCTTCTACAGCAGTGAGATTAACTGGAAACAGACTTTAGGATTTTCTCTTGAGAAAAAGTGTCCATCATTTCAAATGTCTCCTCTAGTTGAAGAGTTTCAAACCCGACGCCTCACACTGTGCTCAGATCTGCCAACATACCTGTGATCAAAAGCCTCAATATGAACTTAAATATTAAAACATCTTCAATTTCTTTCAAGACCAAATGATCTGAGCTGCTCTCCACATTCTTTTTATAGCTCCATTTTCACCTTAAGAAAACTCACAGGCCATAAAGCACAATCTCTTTATCCTATCAAAGATGATTATGGCACTCCGGCAACTAGTAAACACCACGAGGGTTCAGAATCACACACAACAAGACAGATCTGTCTAACACCAGCTCACAGCTGCTCCAGTGACAGATCAGCACTATCTATAGCCTGTACTGGGGATTTGATAGCACAAATCACAAAGAAATAATCACCTGGGAGAAGTCTCTATAACTGCATCCCAAATGATGCACTATACACTATGCACTTATGCATTCAACCGTGTAGTGTATGAATTATATAAGTTTATCTTGTCATTCATAAATGGCTCCTTCTCCTTTGCTACGCAACTAGAGCTGTGACAGTTGAGTGCATGAAGTGTTCAACATTCCACACTTTTTTCGGTTAAGTGCATCATCCGAATATTTAAAGTGCACTTTTTATTTTTCCAATTTTTAGTGTGAACACACTACTTGTACTATTTATTACCACAAACCATTATAGAATAATGCGTTCGTATGCGATTTGGGACGCACCTAATGAAATTATTGTGTGATAAACAGTACTTCTGTTCTGGTGTTACTATTATTGCAGTGATGACCATATTTGTCCAGTGAGCTCTTCAGGTTTGAAGAGCAAACAGATTCGCTCAACACACACACAGAGTCACACTCATGTTAACTCAGAATTAGATTTGCATTTTGGTTAATTCATTCTTGCATCAGTTGCTGTTTCTTTTCATGTGAAATAGCAACAAAAAAAAGTGTTTTTGCATTCAAGGCAATTCAATTATAAACCTGTTTTTTATTACATGACAGAAAATATGTGTATTAAAAAAACAATTAACACTAACACAATGTTTTTAGTTTTATCTTAAGTTAAAAGTACTTATAGCTAATTATAGCGTATAGCATATTACAGTACAAATATTATAGGTAGTTTAGCTTTTGTTTGTGGTGAAGAAAATGTATATTAAATAAAAAGAATATTAACAATATTAAATGAATATTTAAAACTAACATAATAATTAAAATAAAAAGTTAAGGTTTAAACCATAAATATAATTTGATGGTAAAAGCAAATGCATTTGGCCTTGACAATACAAAATTTTCAGTGTGAACTCAGGGCAGTCCTCCTGGACATCAGCTTGTCAATATTACTACATTAATTGTATAAAATAATAGTTAAAGGCATACATACGCTAAATAATAGTAAAAAGGTTTTAAGCATGAAACATTTCTAGGGACAATGCAAAGGTTGTGATATGATATCACGCTCTGACACTGTAAAAAAAAAAAATAGTTAAAATAATTTGTTACTCGGCTGCCTTAAAATTTTTAGTTTAGTCAACAAAAATATTCCAGTTTTCACATAAAGTAACTTAACATTTCAAGTCGACTAAACTAAACATTTTAAGGCAGCGGGGTAACAAATTATTTTAAGTTGAAACAACTTTTTTAAATATATATATATATATATATTTTTTTTTTTCCTGTCTCACACATTTACATTAGTATGAATGGAAGTCAATGGAACAAATAGTGTGAGCGACCCTTGACCCTGAAGACCTTGATCAGCTGGTTCATGTGTGAATGATTAGGGCTGGTGCTGAACTCTTTTGAACTCTGGAGCTGAGCTTTTTTCCAAGTCTCTCTTTGTTTTCAACAGTCAATTAAATTGCCTCTAACAGTTATGAATAATTCTGTAACAGATGGAGATGATCTATATCTATCAGCCCTTCTAGAATAGGGGTTGGCGATATACCAGTAGACAGGATGGACTGCTAGACATTTAACAACCAGTAGAAAATCTGGATTATTGTCTTTATACCTTATGTGATGTTGAAGTGCCGTGTCAGCATTAAAGTTACTCCATTGCATGCATTTTTTTTTAAATCTTGCCATTTAAATCACTATTCAGTCAAAATGCGTTTGCCTGAAAGCTTGTGTAGCTTTAAATAAGATGAGTGTACAATTCATTTATACAGCAAAGATGGTGCAGTGCATATATATATATATATATATATATATATATATTGTGTGCATTTGTCACTTGTGATCAGATTCTTACTTCTCATTTTATTATTAACTTCAATAAGCTTGAGAACCTGAAATGTACTTTTTACTGTGCATTAGTATTACTTTCTGTAACAACATTATTTCCAGCAACATTTATGATATAGATTGTTATTGTGCAATAAAATTACTCATATTGTGACATTAGATGTCGGTCATCTCGCCCACCCCTACACTAGCGCATCGATTCTAATATAGACAATAAATAAATATGACTGTCTGAAGAGAAAAGCTGTTGTTGTGTTTCACTACTGAGTCAAAGCTGTGAATATGGTGTGCTGTGGATCTGAAAGCTGGAGGCAGGCGGACAGGAAGGGTTGAATTAACCATCTGTTCTCATATACCTCTCATTATTCCTCTGCTGACACTCGCTGCCTCCTTCAGAGAGGAGCTTTCACTGACTCTACACATAACATGCATCTTAAAACACTTCATATGCTTTAGCACAACTCAATTAGTCCATTGTTCTTCAGACGGCCAATAAAACCAGCTGCTTATGTGTTTGAGAACTAAAAGGTCCTTTTTTTCCTCACAAATTTCCTGTTATTTTCTATATTATGTAAGTGGAAATGGCAATAGGCAGTTGTAGTGTTTTTATATAATTACGTTCATATTTATAAAAAAAGAGAAAAAAAATGTAAATTGAGGGCAATTTTACATTTGAAAAGAACTGTGACATGAAATTTTGACAAATCTCCCCATTTTCAATGCTATGATGCAAAATCTAATATATGTATATTCACGTTAACCGACCAACTGATATATCAGCTGAAAACAGCATAGACCAAAAGATCACTTGTGATCAAACCAAAAAAAACAAAAAAAACAATTAAATGTGTTATTCTAATTAAAATCTGAAAATTAAAATGATGGGTAATAATAGATTATGATGGAAATTTTACAACCCTGCACATCAAAATGATGGACAATGCCGAAGTCTAGCGCAACCTCTGATATATATATATATATACACACATATACATATATGCAGCTTGCATGGAAATGTGCTTAACCCTTTAATTGTCACTCCCTATCTTGAACATATACTTGAAAATGCACTATCCAAAGTTAAATTCTTATCATTCATAAACGAAAACATTTTGTAATGTGATTTTGATGTACAATTTTTATGGTAATGCAATGTCTGATTTTAAAATGGTTTTCAAAGGATGAATTTTGAGATTTTAAGTTTTCATATAATTTTTTAAGATTTCTATTGCATGATAGGGAAAAAGACAAAGAAGAAAGTCTTTGTGACAAAGGTCAGAACTCATGTTATGATGTAGATTTTTGAGGTGCTCTCTTGCCATAAAGTATTCTATTACTTTCCCTACATAATTTGTAACACATTAGAGTGGTAAATATGTATTTAGGAGTCTTATACCTTTCCAACTATATATAGTTTGTCATGATGGGATTTGGATTTGTTTGTAATATGGTGAAGTAAACTTAGGGGTACCACAGAGGGGACGGTGACAGTTAACTGTCATGAAAAACAGCATGCATGGTTATTATAAAAAGTATTTCTATAATATAAAATAGATTATTTTAGGTTATATATAGCATGTTACACTGCTGACATGTCATATCAATTCATCCCTGGAAAAAAGAGCACCTAATTGCAATCTCTCTGATATACAGACTGCATAACTGCATAATTATAATTCTTTCAAAGTTTATCTATGACATTATTGATAAAACATTGTGTAGAAAGATTCTGACAAGCAATTAAAGAGAAGTTAAGAAACTGACACATGCTCTAACAAATGATTTAGATTCACCAGCGAACGCAACGGATAAGATGCCAACTGACCAAAAGTGTTTGTACAGAACCGATTAGACCTTGATAAATGGTGCCAGCGCCCAGATCTTTATTTGTCTGTTTAGTTGTTGTGCAGATCAGATTGTTCTTCTCATCTCCTATAAAAAGCTTCACAGAGATCGCTGCTCAACAGATTTCTCCGGCTGAAGTGACACCTCGGGGGCCGACGCACTCGTATCGAGCAGATTGGGTGATTTCAGCCGATTGGTCGTCTTCCCCTCGCTCTCTCTGCTGAGGAGATCCAGTGAGGTGTTAAAAGTTGATTAGGTGTCTAAAGGTCATATAGCCGAAGCTGTCACTATCCCAGAGGACTGCAGTCACGGACTTAATGAGCCAAATCCCGCTGTATTTACGTAATGGAGGCCCGGCACATTGGTCATCCGGGCCTACAGACGAACCGCTGTAGCGACAAATCCACAATTGACAAAAAACGTAACTAGAAAGATTATTGACAGAAAACAGCTAGTACAGCACGTACCAGATAGATCGAACCTGTCGTGATATCAGCGCTTACAACAACATCTGTGTGATAAAAGGTCAGCTATACCTGGAATGCACTTATCATACATCCTATATTATATTATACACATATTATACATCCTCATGTTTGTTTGTGTGAATGTAAATAAGCAATGTGGGGCAATTAAACCACAGAGATCAGTAATGCTGCACAAGTGTGTTGTGTCCTGCAGCCATTCAGCCACAGCAGGTCACACAACATTGCTCAGGGCCATCAATGCTGGTTTACTGCATTTTTTGTCTGTATGCCACAAACATGTTAAAGAGTTGGAAAACTGCTTTTTATTTACTAAGTCAAGCATCTGCACTAACAGGGCATGATTTAGGAAAAAACTGTATTATGATTTTTCAGATTAAAATTGTGACTGCAAAATGCGATGCTGTGCTCATGTGTAAGACTGCACACTTGTGTGATTACATATTAATATGCCTATTAAAATAATAATAACAATGTAACGTAATAATAATAACAACAGTGTAATGCATTTATTAAGTATTTCTCTAAAATTACTAAACTTATCATATAGGTTTAATATTAAGGTTTTATCATAACAGACACTGTTTTTTTTAACTGTTGTGACATGCAACATGCCTTTATATTAAAATTAAATGAATAACTTCTCGTAAAGAAACAAGAAGATGGTCTTCTTTTTAACGAATACCAATGGACATATATTATATATAGGCCTATTTTGCATTCTTTAAAAAAACTTTACCACATTCTTCATTATTTCAAGCAGACACATTTATATATGAATTTAATTTATAAATTAATATTTATTAGGGCTACTAAAGTGATTCAGTCAAGAGTAGTGAATGATTTCCTGTCCTTTTGTTGCTGGATTAACATCAGTGCCACAGACAATGGCAACTAAATTAGGCTGCTGTCCCTTTAAAGCTGCGTTCACACTAGCAGCGACTTTTGGATTAAATCCGTATATACAAACAAAAATGAACGAGAAGCAAAGCCTACTTTTTTCCATTGTGTATGTTTATCTACAGCTGAGAGGAGAACGATCACATGAGCTCTACCGTCTTCTTTCCTATTGGCTGTCGCTCCTGAAAGTCACTCTTCATTTGCATAAAGTTGAGGTATTTTGAACTTTGTCAGGTCACTGGACACGCCCCATTCGGTCGCCAACGGTCGCTGTCGCCGGAAATCGCCAGCTCTCCACTGAAATTAATGGGATTGCATCACTGCGTGTCGCTTGTAGTGTGAACGGGTCATAAAAACGGAAGCACGGATGGAATGTGATACACGTCTGATAGTCTCTTAACTGTTTACGTTCACCTAAGACATAACCGAGTGTGTTTAGATGAATACTCATCAAAACGGACAATTCAACATCAATTTGTGTGTATTTCTTCGTTCATGAGATGTGAAAGATTACTCGTGCGCTGTCTGAGAGCCACTGCTTCAGTGTCTGTGCTCAGAAAACCGGGCCAAATTGAGTTCTGTTTTGCATCAAGAAATTTATCCATATGTCACTCTTTTCTTACTCCCAGATATTGACATTTTTTAACGTTTTATGAGATGTGCAGCAAATGTGTGCCAGTTTATGTCCCACCTGATGGATCAATAGGCTGTGATACCGCTCAAACCACACAGCAGATTCATTCTGAATGAATATCTTCCCAGATCCCTAACATTTTCGTCTCTTTTTTATTTGTTGAAAAAAATGTCAATAGGATTTTTGTCATAGATTCGGTCATTCAAAACAAGGTTTTGTTATCGTCTCGCTTTTGTCTGTGAAAAAATTACTCATCAACAAAATTAACACTGAACCATATTAACTATAATAAGAAAGCACCACTGCTCTTCCTTTCTTTGCCTTTTTTCCCCTATGACATTAAGGGTGTAACGGTACACAGGTGCCACGGTTCAGTACATACCTTCGAGGGTCGCGGTTCGATACGATTTCGGTACAACAGAAAAAAAAAAAAAACTACTATGCTAGGTTTCTTTTCATTTATTTTAAACAGACAGTAGTACAAATTAAAAAAATTTCTACCTACATGTGAAAATACTAAATATTATATCAAATTAATCTCATATGTAGGCTATAAAATCTGCAGTACATAGTACAAAAGTTGATTTTGCTGGTATGAGGTACGGCTCCTCCCCCTAGTAGGTGCTGTCAAGTGGCATTACAAAATTTACTACAATATTTTGCAATCAAAACTTGTCTAATCTTGTCAAGGTTTAAGTCTCAAGGTGATTTTTTAAAAAGTTTGTGACAATGTTGTTCGGGTGTCAACCAGTGACTGTTTTTGGTAAGGGGCCTACACCTCAATTTTTGTGATACCAACTTCAAATTTGGAACATAACTTCTAGCTTTGAGTCTCAGGCCACATCCTGATGGACAATTAGGAACAGAGCATGTAGCTTTGACTTCATAGCAATTTTACACTCCAAAATATTTCGTAAACTATTTTACTTTCAATAATCTGCTGATTGTTTTCCTTTTTTTATTCCAAAGTGTTTATAAATTACAAACATTTTAGCTTAGATTGTCATGTCTATGTTTAAAAAGCTTGGTGACAGTTAGGAGGTACTTTGCAATTTGATAATTGTGATTTCAGTTTTATTTTGATTAATCATGCAGTCCTAGCTACTACTATTGCTCTTAGATTCAGAGACGTACTTACTTGACAAAATCATAATTAGTGGTGCAGGACTCTTTCTGCAACGGTTGCACTACAGATATGAATTATGTGTGAAATCGTGCAACATGTTGAGAAGCGTGCTGTGTATTTTTTAAGCGACTGAACCTGGCCTTTTAATATGGTGGATGTAAAAAGCTCATAGACTAACATTAAACTCAGACCCAAGACCAAATATCACAGAAACTTGAGGTAGGCTCTTTTGCCATTGGCCATTTGCACAGAATGCATTTTGGCTTTGAAAAACATGAGATGTGGGTAGTGGAATAGGGAAAAAATGCGAGGGTTTGAAGCACATTTTTAAAAGTTCAACTTGATTAAACTTGAACACCACACGTTCAGGACGCTGTAACGACTTAAAAAAATGGAATTGAAAAATGCATTCTGTGTAAACGGCCCCTAAGAAACTTTGCCTAGCATCATGCTAACAAATACTCAGAACACCTTAGCATCTGCATTGCAATCCCAGAATCCCTTAGCTTTGTAACAGTCAGTTTTACAAAAGCAAGCATCACTCCTGGTGAAATACAGTAAAAGCAGTTTTAAACACTGCCATTTTTTTGTGAAACCCTGAGTATGATCAATTAAACTGAGATGAGACATGTTGATCTAGAGCACACTTTTGTCATTCAGACATGTTTCAATTTTATGTCCAGTGCCAGGCTGTATAGATTAGACAATAACTCATTACACTAATTAGGCTCAGATAAATCAGACAGACTCGACAGCAGTATTGCGGGCTGAGGGTGTGAAATCGCTCCTGACCGTCAAACTGATTTTGCACTCGGGTCGTCGCTTTTAATATGAGGAGGAATCTGCCTGTCTGCACAGGTTAAGAACATAAGAGAGAGAGAGAGAGAGAGAGATTAAAAATACATAATTATTGTAATGTTCAACTAACATCCATGTTCTCCAGGGATCTTCCTCGTGTCAGGTCTGAAAGCTTGTGACAGTGATGAAATCTGCTCTGAAAAAAACATGTCAATTTCTTCGTCAAGCGTACCGGTCAGCTCTGTTCATAATTGTCCATCAGGATGTGGCCTGAGACTGGAATCTATCATCTTCTCTCAAGAGACAAAGGCTCTTCATTAATCTGGTGCTTTTTTCTGCAGTGACTTTTGATCTGGCAGAACCCTTGACTAATTCAGCCTTTTGTTATGTATCTGCTTGACTGCTGCTTTATGGTCTAAAAGTACATTCTCATCCTTGGTCAATCTTTACCTTTCATCTTTTTAGCTGCTCCATTGCTGAAAGCATTTTAGAACCCATTTCAGAACAGAAAATTAGTACTGGAAATAGCAGGAGGAAGAGGCAAAAATAAAGCAATTTCTGTGATCTGCTGTCTTTGGCCAGCAGAAATAAGTAAATGCAAAAAAGTTTTGGTGGTAGCAATCCTCAGTACTCAAGGGTGTAATAGACTTCCCATCAAACAGTTGTGCCATTAAAATGAATATGTACATGCACTTGCACTGCATCATAAGTTGCAGCACAAGGAATGAAACTATTATGTGAATAATACAATGACTTTCAAATTTTAATATGACAACTAGCACAATAACCTGAATATCAAGTATTTATATTTTTTAACAAATCACTAGTTTTCGCAGTTTTATAAATACAAAATAAATAAATAAATAATTGATCACAATGGAAAGTGCTGGAATGAAACTAGAACTACTATCTGTCAACCCTCTATATACACTCTGGCAATAGAATCACCATTGACTACTAATTTTTTGCGTACTTGCCGAGCCTATATAAATGTGGCACATTCCAAGTCAAACCAGCTTCTTTTCATTTAAAAGCATAAAAACTTCAAGAAACATCAGTCATTCAAGCATAGTTTATGATAAAACCTTAGTAATTACAGTCAGAGTGTGGTGACTATGTATGAATAAAAATGCAGGAATGTATATTTGTCATAAATTATGGACTGGTTGTGGTACTTGAGAGAGTATTGCTCATTCAATAGCTACGTTTACATGGACAACTTTTGTTTCAGTCAGAATTAAATAATTCTGATTGATGAATCTGAACATAGTGTTTATATGAATGTTAAAGGGGTCACTGGATGCCCATTTTCCACAAGCTGATGAGAAGTCTAGGACATCCTTTGGTTAAAATTTCTCAGTGGTAGTGTAAAAAAAAAACCCTTTTAACCTTGTCAAAATCAGCCCGGTTAAGAGCGAGCCGTTCTATTGCATGTTCCTTTAAATACTAATGAGCTCTGCTCACCCCGCCCCTCTCTTCTGTGGGGTGACGAGCCGGTCTGTTTACTTTAGCCGCGTTTAGCCGCAAAACTTGCTAACTAGCACATTAAGAAAGGCGAAAGATGCATAAAAACCCTTATACTCACTTCCGCTGTACACTGTAAAAAAGTAGTTTCAACTTAAAAAGTAAGTGTTAAAAAATGTTAAAATTTTAAGTTTAGTCAACATGAAATGTTAAGTTGTACTACATGAAAATGTGGATATTTGAGTTTAGTAAACTTACAATTTTAAGGCAGCACAAACACTTACTTTTTAAAGTTGAAACAACTTTTATTAAGTTGTTTTTTTTTCACAGTGTAGGTGAAGCTGCATCACAAATTATTTGCGTGAACATAGACACATTTATGCAGGTCGCCGGGCGCATTTCCTTCTAAAATGAAAGTAACATTGCGTCTTCAGCGGCTCAGATGTGGGGAGTAAATGACGACTGCTATGATCATTATTACATCCAACAACAGAACACCTCAGTCGCTCAATCGGAGACATGGTTGTCCTCCCCTGCACCGGAGTCAACGCAATGGCGGTCGGAGTTACAGCTCAGTCAGGGCGGGTCTAAGGTAAGACGCTCATGTCAATCATAGATCGTGGGTGCGGCCTTGGTCTGTGTGTCGTCACACCGGCAAGAAGCTGAGAATGGCTTGATTTGAAAAAGGGGCTATTTTTCACCACTGGGTGGATTTTTATCATATAGGGTGGATGTGTACACACACTGCCAACACACATTAATGTTCAAACAACATGTGAAAGTGAGTTTTGCAACTGATGACCCCTTTTAAATACAGTTATCAGGTTGATGTGTGCATTTATGTCTCTATGTCTTTACATGCACGTATTAATAACTTGATGTAATTACATATTTAACATAAAAAAGCTAAGTGTTCAGCCCTGCTTAACTACTTACGATGCTTCTATATTTAATAACTAAAGAAGAAACACAGATAAGGAGAGTTGAAGAGACAGCTGATTGTCATGAAAGCTAAATAAAATGTGTTATCTCTTATGAAAAAAAAAACAGTAATTAATGCTTAATCCCGACATTTGCAATCTGTGGCTCTTTCAATCAGAGCTCTGTACTGATTAACACACATATTAGAGTTGCTAATTAAAGAAATAGCCATTTTAATAAACCCTGGTGAAAACCCCACGTGTGCTTGAGTCGCTCTGTCTGCAGCCTGCCAATTAGAGGGAATTTTATTGGAGCTCGCCGCATCTGAAGTGTGACTGGAATAACAACAATTCTCCAAATGGCATATTTCATCCTGCTCTCCGCCGCGCGGCACGGGGTCCAGAATGCAGCCGCGTAAATTTTGGTGCAAGGAGGCTCCCTGGCAACGCTGGAGCCAGAAAAGGCAAAGGAGAGCGAGAGAGCGGATGAGTGACACGCTCTCTCATATCTGCACTCCAGGGAAATAACCCCGTAATCCAGTGTGCGCTATTACATTGACAGGCAATAGGCTTCATCCTGCAAGGATATGAAAGCCCCCCCTTATGATTCAAATAGCAGGAAAAAAGTAACACACCCGGAGTGACGCACTACCTGCCGCTGGTGCGGCTGACGGAGCTCGTCGGTGAAAGTCAGCGGCTACATGAGTGATCTTAAAGCGGCGTGGCACGTGAGCTGAAGGAGCTCAGAGGACGTCTGTCGCCTCGGTGTTTACCTGCTGCCGCTGACACGGCCCTCGCAACCTTTTGTTTCTTCCGCGCCGCACTTCTAACGCTCCGCTCCTGGCTTTCCTCATTATCTTTTGAACTTTTCGCAAGTGACAAGGAGAAACAGGAAAGGTATGGCTGCTACGTGGGCGGCTCTGCCAGTCTGTCTCCAACAGGCCACCCAAACATCCACACGTTCAAAATCAGCTTAACATGAAACTAGTGAGGAATGCAAAGCTTCTGCTGTTGAATTCTGAAATCTTTTTTGCTCACAAACAAAAATTGTGTCATTTCTGTTAGTCTACTTGTCAAAACAGTATCCGAGTTAATCGAGTACTCAGGGTTTATGTTACCGATTTCATGAAAAAAAAGACAAGAAAAAGAATAGTTTGTGTCAAAACGCAACATTGTAACCATAATATGTTGAAAAATATGTGCATGTAATAAAAGGTCTGTACTCACGTCATTTAGATCTTCACTCAACTGTTTCGAAACAGTTTAGAACAGAAAAACCACATAGTCTATCCCACTGACACGTCTTTGGTCGTGGACTAACAGTCATGGCTCACTGGTTTGCATTAAGCAAAACAAGCGCTTCAACAAGGATACCCCTAGTAAAAAAGTAAAATGGGTTTAAAATGCATTTATTTTATACGTATAACTATAGTTCAAGTCTATTAACATAATTACTGACATATTGCTCAAGACTTACTGGTATAAAAATTGTAATTGAATTTTATTTGGAGTACTACTTTTCTTGCACATTTCTTAATATTAAGCCTAAAATGTGTTTTAATTTCACTATGGATGACGATTGTATGATCTTTAAATAATATTGGTCTTAAAATGCAAAATATTTAAAGTGTTAATAATATCGGCCTTTAAATGCAAGTTATTTGAAGTGTACCTACAGTATATTTGCAATAATACCACTTTAGCACAATCAAATATACTTAAGTATATCTTTAGTTGGTCTAGTCAGTACTATTTCTGCATAATTAAAAGTACAAAATTAATAAATAAACCAGTTTAGTATATTAAAAGTACAACTGCAGGGTATTTTTATTAAGTACATAATATGCAATTGTATTTGAAGTATACTTGTAAATGTATTTTAAATACATTTTAGTATATTTATTTTTCACTGAAGACATGCAGACTAGTTCTTTGACTTGTGGTGTTGCCAACCAAAGAAAAAATCCACTTCAACTCTTTGTACTGGTGGTAGGGACAGCAAGCCAAATTTAGATTTAGGCCATCCAAAACACCTCTGATTGGCCACTGCATGCAAGAAATCAACACAGGTGTCTGTGATTGGTTACTGTGCCCAAAGCTGCAAAAAACACATTGTAAAAAGAAACCTTTGATGCTCTTCAGAGCACAAACACAAATACGCATTTCCAGTTTCACAAATGCTATTATTACAACTTCAACTGAGGGAGCTCTTGCTTGTTTTTATTTAAGCACGCTCTAGCACCCGCATAAAATCAGACTTGTTCATTAAATGGCCGCTATAGCTAATGCACGCTCGAGTACTCGACAGCTTCCAACAGCAGCGACTAGTGGTTGAAGCAGTCGACTGCTGATCTGTGCAACCTCTGGTGTTAAGGTTAGTGGGACAAGACGTTTTACTGGGATGACATTAAAATGCTCTATGTGTTATTGTACTTGTTTGACTAATGTGATAGAAGTTAAAGTTTAAGCTGGTAGAAACTGTCATTTTTGCAAAGATATACGCCTGATGTTGTAACCCACAGTGATTACCTTGATAATCCAAAACCATTCATTAATCCACTGCTAAAGAATGATTTGAACAACTTTACACCTCAAATAACACATTTCTGCACAGAAACATCAAATATATGAAAACAAAATACTTTAACATAAATATGAGCTTCAAATGTCTGCTTTTCAACCCTCTGAAATGGCTTTCCATTGTAAAGGCATTTCTGTAAACACAATTTTTATTTGTTTTTACAAACGGCGAGTCGAAATTATTTTCTGCGGTAATTGATAGCGTGTCACAGATGTTGCCGGGAGAGTTTAATTTGTTTTGAACCCCGAGCATTCCTTTAAGAAACGTGTTTTTAAAATGTCAGGCTGACGCATTACGCATTGTGGCGCATATCCTGCGCTGACATTAATTAACTGCACTTAGCGATGAGGGAAACCAGGCCTTTGCATGTTATGTTGTGTGAAACAACCCACTCACAACACTGGCTTTTCATTCGGGTCCAAGGGTGGCCATTTCTTCATCCAACTCCAGTTAAATCACTCAATGGAAAAGGGCGCTCGGTGCATGAAATGTGCTGCTAAGCTGTCCCTGCACAGTTTGATATTATATTAGCATTACAAAGGTTTTCCCACCATCTGTGACACACGGCCAGGGGGAGGGGGAAGATCGCTCGCTTTTCATAGGAAGAAAATTGTTGTTTCCTCAAGAATGTGACACGGGATTGATAGAACGGGGAGAGCTGTCTTTACACGACAGAGGTGCCGGTTACAGCGTTGTGCAACTATTGCAACATCCTTTAATTCCCAGAAAGCAACCGGGGGCAGACAATCAGGCCAAGCTGGCACACGTAAAATCACTGAAGACAATTAACAATTGAAAAACGCCATTTCTCACATAGCGTGAGTATGCGTGCGTTACGGATGAGGAGGTGAGCTCTACTTGGCGCCGCTTCTCCATACAGAAGAATAGACTTGGCACCTCCGAATGCATCTCCACTACGGCCCGTTGTCACTAGCCTCTGGTTTCCTGCCAATCGCCTACTTGTCGGAGCGAGATTTGCCACAAAGAAGCTGGCAGGCCTGGGAAACACTGCTGATGGAGCGCGATAATGCAGGCCTTGCCTTCGGATACTTGGATGGCATCAGAGAGCAGCCTGAGTCAAAAACAGGCTTTACTGTGCCACACATGCAAAATCTGCCGCGGGACATTTTGTGAGCGCGGGGTTTCCGGTGTTTATAGGGGATTATGCCGTCTCCTCTTTTTTTAAAAAAAACGAATGATAGCGATCCATCAAAATGACTGTTCAAATGTGTGATTCAGAGACAATAATAATTATTATAAGCCAATGCATTTTCACAGAAAAGAGTCAACCAGATTTCTCACAAATGCATAAATCTGAATTCTCTCTGAGAATTGATCATTCTGAATAAATACTATACATAAAAAAAAATATGATTTTACAATTATTTTCTAATATTAATAATAATATTCATATCAGCTGTGTCACATGAGCAAAAACAAAACAGCTCTTGCATGTACGTAATTCTGAGGAAACAACTGCATCGGTGATCTAAAATTAAAATAATAATAATAAAGGCAATTTTGGTTTATTTAACAAATAAATTTTGATATAAATGATCAAAATCATTGATGTGAAAGTCCATATGTTTAGTAACTAATTAAACAATCATTAATAGCAATAACCTCAACAATATTCTTCCAGCAACAGATTTTACTCAAGAGTCTGTCATCTTGCTTGAATCACCTGTTTTATAACATGCTAAAGCATTTGAATGAGACACAATCTAGACTTTCTACATGAAATTACTGGTTCCTGAATGACTGTAGATGTCAAGGCCTCATGCCATTAAAGTCCCTACAGCAGGGTCAAGGTTTTCTTCTTTAATTGTAACACTGCATACAGTAACTGAAAGACTACAAATTACATGCATCCGCATGTATACGCAAATCAAAGACTGAAGCTGCACTCTTGCTCTGATCCTTACAGGATGTTAATACTGAAGAGTAGCAACAGTGATAAATTTCTTCCACTGACAGTAGACTGATAGAGAAATCCTTCTGCAACCCTGTACAGTTTACAAAGCTTCAGCAACTCCAGGTTGCATTAACCAAAAATCGTCCATCATTTACAGATTTTTTTTTTTTATCAGTGATGGAAAAATCTGAAGGCCGTCCGTTGCTTTGACAGATTATACTGAGGGCGATCTATTGTAACTCGTAACTGTAATTCCCACTCCTGTCCAGTTGGTAGCGAGTGCGTGCCAGTGTGGCAGCAGAGCACAGGATCCAGAACAAAAATGAAACTGTCACAAATCTTTTGCTATCTAAAAATGAGAAATAAATTTTCTTTTTGACCAGCACCTGGAGTATTTTTTTTGTTTATAGTTATAAATGCGTAAGCCTATAATGATATACCCCTGTAGGTCGGGGTGCCCAACCCTGTTCCTGGAGATCGACTTTCCTGCAGAGTTTAGTTCCAACCCTAATCAAACTCACCTGTCTGTAATTATCAAGTGCTCCTTCAGATCCTAATTAGCTGGTTCAGGTGTTTTTGGTCAGAGTTGGAGCTGAACTCTGTAGGAAAGTCGATCTCCAGGACCAGGGTTGAGCACCCCTGCTGTAGGTTCATGATTAAGAATGAAAATGTGAACAAAAATAAAAGCAATTAAATGAGTAATTCTAATTAAAAAATAGGAAGATTAAAATGGAATGTAATAATAGATTATGACAGATTTTTTAGGACACTGTCCATCAAAATGACAATGTTGCTCCAGAGTCCTCTGAAATATCTGTTCATGTAGGAGTGTGCAATTTTAATCATGTAAGATAATATAGTAACTGTTGTTTTAACAATGTGTGAGCTGACATTATTAAGTATGTCACTCAATTTGCAAAAAACTAACAAAACATCCAGAATTGTTCACTGCCTGTTAGACCGCAGTTAGAATGACCCTATAATTCAACTTATGAAAGCAAAAAATATCCCTTTATGATTTTTATATGTATAAGATATGATATAGAGTTCAGCAATATAACACAAGCATTAGTGCCGTTTTCCTAAATATTAGTACATGAGCACAAACGCAAATGTGATATTCATTTCTTTTTTACAACAGTTCATCAGGGAAGAAGTTAATATTGACTGAGTTACATTTTAGACACAACAAATGTATTTTTTCTTTTTCACTAAATAAAATAGTTCCAAACAAAGCCAGAGCAGAATATTAGTGTGTCTCAGAACAATACTGTGTTTCATTTCTGAATTAATCTATTTTTTTTATAACCATAGATTTACTACAAATACCATTAAACTATGGTATATAAAGACCATGGTTCATTTGTGGTTACCATGGTTTAACTATAATAACAATGGTGCAACCAACCGAGGTGCAAAAACACACTCGGCATAATATTGTTTAATTATCAAAAAACAAAGCAATACAAACAAACAAACAAAATTTAGATCCATATTGTCCATTTTGTGCTTGCTCAGAGATACATTGTGAGTGACAGGCAACCAAAACTATGAGCGGTTTTAAACGGGCAAGCCCATCTGAATTTTCCAAACAGCAAGTTTTGTCAATAAAAACTGTTCTGTTAGTTATTTTGGGTCATCTTTATTTATGTATTTAACTTAATGCATCATTTAAGGTACTTCCACTTCTTTGGCTGGTGAATCAAATTTACACCTAGTCTTGAACACACAAGGCTGCATCTCTTTCACAACCTCACAATCAAAATGATCCTTTGACAAGCTGAAAGCGCTGTTCCTGAACTTCCTCAACAGTGTGTTTAAAGGATGCCAGGTCGAAAACAGTAGGTCACTAGACAGAGCATGGATGCACTTTTTCTCAGTCTGACACCACAGTGACTCAGAGAAACAAACATCAGCAACTGACTGATATGTGCCTGAGTCCAACTCCTGAGTCACAGAGACCGAACCCGCGTTCACCAGCGCTGACACACAACAGCCAGGTTACTCTCCAAAACACATCTGTCTTTAAATGCCCTGTTTTTTAAACACAAACGACTGGTCTTAATCAAATTGTGTTTATTCAACCATTCCAACTAATTTTTTGACAAACTGAAGCGTACTTGTAATAACACAGCAAATGAATGTGTGCAGCGTGTCGCAGCATGACATCAGTGACATGAGCTTCTGACAACAGCCAACACCTGCAGAGAAATACAGCCTGAGCCATGATCGGTGATGAGTGAGATCACTGAATCTGTGTGAGAGAACAAGGTTTATTCATGCACAAGTGGTGGAGGTCAAAATCTGAAAGTTGGAAGAACTCTTTCATTAGGCCAAAATACTGCACATTGCAGTTCTGAATCATTTCTGTGTTGCATCCTGCCGGATATCACCACAGGCAACAAACCAGATCTTTTTAATGACTTTGACAGCAATGATATTTAAGGCTGCAACTCAAAAACGGCTTGTATTGAAAGCAAAGCTGCCAACATGACTGGTTTCATATTTAATCTCAGTATGACATCATACTGCAGCAAAACAACACCCACATTTCGTCTTAAGCCCCGCCCACGATTTCCACATGTAGTAGGAAGAGATTAAATACAAGAGAGACTCAAACACAGGAGATCACTCCATCAAACAAAACCAAGACACTGTGTAGAGTAAGTTTTGAAAAAAACAATCTTTGCATTGCCTTCCTTAACCGTAACTTCTGTCATTAATCTTTTAACATTCCCATACAAATGTGCATTTTAACAATAACAAATTTCCCAACATAAAAAAGAAAGTGCATATCTTTTAGTAATACAAATGCAAATACATATTTTGGACAATGTAAATAAGTCACAACCTTATTTTAAGGCAACCAGTGAGAGTATCAAAGATGATGATGTTCATAACACACTGGTTTTAAGTTCTATCCATCTATAACACCACAACTTCGTAAGTTTTATCACATTTGACAGTGTGTTATTAAAGGGGTCATCAGATGCCCATCAATGAAAAGTCTTAATGAAAAGTCTATAATATACTTTGGTTAAAAATTCTCAGTGGTTGTGTAAAACAACACCCTTTTTACCTTGAGAAAATGAGCTCTGCAAAAATCAACCCATTCTGAGGGATTGTTCCTTTAAATGCAAATAAGTTCTGCTCGCCCCGCCCCTCTCTACTCTCTGTGGAGTGACGAGCCTGTTTACTTTAGCCGCATTTAGCCGTGTTTAGCTGTGAAACTTGCTAACTAACACGTTATTAGGAAAGGTGATTGCAGAGATTCACAAAAAACCCTTATACTCATTTCTGCTGTAAGTGAAGCTGGATCATGAATGATTCGGGCGAACATAGACGGATATATGTAGATCGGGAGGCGCATTCACTTCACAAACAATCATAGACCACTGCATCTTCAGTGGCTCAGATGTCGGGAGTAAATGACGACCACTATGTTCATTATTACATCCAACAACACAACACCTCAATCGCTCAATCAGAGATATTCTTGTCTAACTTACATCCCTGCTCCGGCATCGAAACAAAGAGGGCAGACTGTTACAGCTGATCTGAGGTAAGACGCTCATGTCAATCAACTATCGTGGGAGCGGCCTCTGTTGGTGTGACGCCACAACGACAGGCATCTGAGAACGGCTCGATTTGAAAAAGGGGATATTATTTTTACAAATTAATTAATAACCAACCGCTTTAAATGCTTTTGTAACCAAGGGCAGAGAGTACATTTGAGCAGCTCCACTGAGCAACATTTAAGTAAACTAAACTGATTAGCACGGGACTTATTAACATGATTATTTAGTTCAGCGTAGCTCTCACATTACATGACGTGACAGACAACTAGCTGTCCAGTGTTACACTAAATCCTGAAAATGTGGAGGTGTACAGAAAATATCTGTTGTGAAAAGAGCAAAATGTATGAATGCAACCATGTTACTCACAAAATATGGGACTGAAAACCTTCAAAAAATAGGAGATGTTATTATACTGTCAAAAATGTTTAATATTTTTAATCAGATTCTTCAACGAACAAATTACCTATTCTCTGCCATCCAAATAGATTTATAGTCTTACAGTAGGGTACAACGGGGCTAAAGGCACAACCTAAGATAAAATGTGCTTTTTACTGCGCCCAAAGCGTATGATTGCAGAAAAATCTATACGTTTGTATTGAACATTTATGGAGCATCCGATTTTGTGTGAAAATAAATCATATAAGTCGTTCATTTTGTTTAAAAATCTTATAAATGTATGAGGTTGCGAAGGGGAGCCTTTTACCCCACACACGGGGTAAACGCACACAGTATTGATACAAATACTTTAGCTAAAACAATGTCTCTTTCCTGTGAGAACTACAGGAGAAACAGAGACGATACTCACAACTGAGAAATTAAAGAGTGACCTCTGAGCAAATAACAAACAGATTTGTCTGTACAGATACCGGCTTTCAGTGAAGCTCAACTAATGAAAATCAATTTTATCAACGAGAGCTTTTTGAGCATCTCAACCACTGCAGCACAACAGATCAAATCAAGATGGTTTACAGCCATACTGAAAAATACTTTCACTTCTAAACTTCATCTAAAATGTTGCACTGTTAAAAATTAAGCCTCGGAATATGAATCCAAGCTGCCGAACAATTGTTTCTTATTGGTCCAAATGTAAAGCAGGCAGATTAAATGACAGTGTATTCAATGTGGCGTGAATATACTGTTATTTAATCCACTGAGCATGTACATGTGTGTGAAGAATAAAGAGATAAAGCGAGCATGTGAATGTGTGCGTGTGAAAAGGAGAGATGTGTGAATGAAGGGGGGTTTGATCCAAAGCTTTCTCTTCTCCTTCTGTGCTCCACATACAGCATCATTAGCCACACGCGCTGTGTGCCGTCTACACGCCTGTGCTGCTGGCACGCAGAAATGAACATTAAAACCAATATCGTGTTTGATGCACACTTGCTTTAAATTCAGTGATCTTTCCTGAAGCACTTGTTCAGGTGAAGCCTTCATAACACATGAGAATCCACGGCCGGTTTGATGTGTCTTATGGCGCTGATTTAACATTAATTTTTGAGTTTGCCAGTATCATTTTACAGTTACAGTATTGTTTCTTCAGTTCCAGGTCAATACTAAAAACAAAGTCTTGCTGTGGCAAGAAGTTCTCACTCAGTTTAGCACTCATGCACTGACACTGTATGTGACCCTGGAGCACAAAACCAGTCATAAGCAGCACGGGTATATTTGTAGCAATAGCCAAAAATACATTGTATGGGTCAAAATGATAGATTTTAATTTTATGCCAAAAATCATTAGGATATTAAGTAAAGATCATGTTCCATTGATATATTCAGTAAATTTCCTACTGTTAATATATCAAAACTTAATGTTTGATTAGTACTATGCATTGCTAAGAACTTTATTTGGACAACTTTAAAGGCGATTTTCTCAATATTTAGATTTTTTTACACCCTCAGATTGCAGATTTTCAAATAGGTTTATCTCAGACAAATACTGTCTTATCCTAATAAACCATACGTCAATGGAAAGCTTATTTATTCAGCTTACAACTGATCATTATGACTGTGGTCTAGGGTCACGTATGAGCTCTGTGAAAAACACAATGCGTTATGTAAATGGACAAATACAATCTGTGAAAATGCTCACCAAGATATTCATGTAAACACAGTTGGGTGGTATTAAATTGACAGTCCACCCAAAAATGAGCATCATTTAATGATCTCATTCCAAACCTGTATATCTTTCTTTCTTCTGTGGAAAACAAGATATTGTGGAAAAGGTCTCAGTGTTTTAGTCCATATAGTGAAAGCGGTCCAAAACAGCATTTTGTGAACTAAAACCACTGGGACAAACACTGAGAGTCACTGAGGTCCAGTGTTGTTTAGGACGCCATGGACTTTCAGTATATTATAAACAAAACAGCAGAAACGTTCCAAAAATTAAGATTCAATTTGTAAACATTATGTAACCCCATTAGTAAAACTAACAATGGACAATACTTTGTTACCTTTGTTATTTACTAGTCCACTATTAAAATTAAAAGCTGTATCCTTTAATATTTTTTAAGCTAACATTACCTACAATGAACAATTGTATTTTTATTAACGTAAACAAAGATGAACAAAAACGGTAACAAATGTATTGTTCACTGTTAGTTAATGTTAGCCAATGCTTTAAATGTAATGTAAAGTGTTGCCAAAATATCTTCTTTTGTGCTTTTGCAAAACAAAAAGTCTGTTTGGAACAACATGAAAAAAAGATAAATTGATAATTAGGCAGAGCAAGAAATCTAAAATATGCATTTATACACAGTAATGCATTTATACATGCATTATTGTGGTATAAATTTAATCAGTAGAGTATTAACAGTGATGCATGTGCTTTATTTCTGTTCCGCTGAACAGTTCTCACATAGCAATTGACATCTGGCCCAGCTCTGGGCCAAGCAAGCAGTTACACTCGGCCCAAATGCAGCAAATAATTGCGGCCCTTGAGTGGCCCAGATCTGGACTACAGACATGAGCCACACATAAGCCATAACTGGCCCAAATCTCAGCCAAATCAGCCAATCAGAGTTTCATACGCTGATTCTTGATGTCTAATTGATTCAGCAATTTAAAGATCTTTTTTTGTATTCTCTGTTAATTCATAAAAGTATGATAGCTGTACATCTGCTTTAATATCACATTGCAGTAAGGTTATTTATATAACCTCACAATGATTACAGTCACCCTGATCCCAACAGATAATGATTACAGTCACCATTATCTGATCCCAACAGATATAACCAGCCCTAAACTGGGCCAGAACAAGTTTTAATAGTGCTACCCAATCTCAGCCTTTTGTAAACCACATAGAGACCAGTATTTAACCAGAAACCCCAAAACTGAGCCATGTCTAAAGGTGTAAACTGTGTGTTTTACTGCCTATTGATGGATCCATGGCTTTGTGTTTTGTTTTTGTTGTTGTGTTTTTTTTTAGTTTTTTTTTTTTTTTAATCTCAGTTTTGGGGTTTCTGGTTAAAGACTAGACTCTATGTGGTTTACTGAAGGCTGAGATTGGGTCCCAGATAGCAAGAGAGCAGGTAAAAAACACTGAATCAATGGTTAATAGTTAATTTGTCAGTGTTAATGGCATTAAATGTAGAAAAAATGTTGACATTTTGACAAACCACCATTACTGTGATCAGTGATTGCTTTAGTTGTGTTCTTGATTCTTGCCTTTCATTAAGTCAATTCTTTTTCTGTGCTACAATAGTGTTTCAACGTAAACACTTATGCTGTTAAAAAAAAAGATGTTTCAAAATTTTTTTGAAGTAGATTATTTTTTTGGGATGGGTGTTAAGCAGCAATAAAGTTGAGAAACAATACCAAATAATATTGATGAGCTTTCATTACGGATATAAATGTTCTTTATCACAAATGTAAAAAATCTGTGGCAATGTACAGAAAGATTTAGACATCAACACTCAACATACAAACCTCAACAATGGTGACAATCACCAAACTAATTCAGATAAACAGATCAACTGCAATGCATGCTGGGAATCATGAGTGAGTTTTTACTATGTTGATACCCAGCATGCATTTCTGCATTAGAAAAAATTTCTTTTGCTGTTTGTCACCATTGTTGGGTTTTATACGCTGACTCTTGATGTCTAATTGATTCAGCAATTTAAAGATCTTTTTTTGTATTCTCTGTTAATTCATAAAAGTATGATAGCTGTACATCTGCTTTAATATCACATTGCAGTAAGGTTATTTATATAACCTCACAATGATTACAGTCACCATTATCTGATCCCAACAGATCTTACTTTTGGTTGTCTCAAACAATTTGTTTTCACACAAAAAATGTAATGTTAAAGTACAAAGAGTCAAGAGCCCAACTAAACACTGATCACAACAATGGTGGTTTGTTGAAAAAAAAATTCAACATTAATAGCAGGATCAAAAGTTATTTTAATTCAATGTCATTAACAAATCAACTACTTTTAACATTGATTCAATGGTTGCTTGGGGGTAGCACTATTAAAACTTGTTCTGGCCCAGTTCAGGGCTGGTTATAAGTTACTATTTGGCTGAGATTTGGGCCAGTTATGGCTCATGTGGGCTCATGTCTGTAGTCCAGATCTGGGCCACTCAAGGGCCGTAATTCTTTGCTGCATTTGGGCCAAATGTAACTGCTTGCTTGGCCCAGAGCTGGGCCAGATGTCAACTGGTATGTGGGTAGTGTGTGTTGAATACACACTTGTGCATCTAGTTTGCAGAGCAGTGCCCATGTTTGGTTCGTGCTCGTCTCCTCTTCTGTGCCGCTACACTTTCACCTGCTCTGACTGTGACAGACAGCTGATAAAAACAGCCATCTGATTCACCGCTTTGGAGAATGTTTGTAAAGAAAATGCAGCAGAGCTACAGTCAGCGGTAACAGCATCTGACGTGAATGTTCTGCATTTTAAATCACTGCTACACTGAGGATAATACAGCTTATTTAGATCATCTCAAAATGTAATATTTTAAGGCACTGCTGGTGTCAAGACTCATCTAAAAGTCAGACAGCAACATTATTCCCCCCTTTAGAATAACTACATTTGCCCACATTGGCCACAAGTAGACTTCACAGAAAAGGCAATCCCAGAATGCACTGCAACTGGCTTAGTGAAAGAATGTAAGGTGAGAGAAATTTACAGATATGCACTACTGGTTCACTTGTAAACATCTATTTGCTGTTTTACCCAGAATTTGTGTGTGCTTCAAATTTTTAAAGCTAATTAGAGAATCGTGTCATTAGCTAAACAACAGGCTAAAGTTAAATGCTACTGGAATAAATTGTGAGTCGAGTCTCCTGTGCTCTTTAGTTTCAAATATATCAAGCTAATACTCTTTCTAAAGCACTGTATTTATTGCAATATATATGACCCTGGACCACAAAACCAGTCATAAGTCGCTGGGGTATATTAGTAGCAATAGCCAAAAATACATTGTGTGAGTCAAAATTATTGATTTTTCTTTTATGCCAAAAATTATTAGGAAAATTATTAGGAAATTAAGTAAAGATCATGTTCCACGAAGATATTTAGTAAAACTCTCACTTTAAATACATCAAAACTTAATTGTTATTTAGTTATTGCATTATTAAGAACTAAATTATCAATATTTTGAGTTTTTTGCACCCTCAGATTCCATATATTCAAATAGTTGTATCTCGGTCAAATATTGTCCTCCTAACAAACCATACATCACTGGAAAGCTTATTTATTTAGTTTAAGATGCTGTGTAAATCTCAATTTCAAAAAATGTACCCTTATGACTGGTTTTGTGGTCCAGTGTCACATATGTGGTACATTCTGCATACATGCATTGTACGTTTACCAACATACCCGGTTTTTCCACTTGGAATCAAGACACTATCTATCTCTGATTATAAGAAGGCAATGTGGCAGTAGATTTCCAGGCACTAATCAGTTGTGATCAGTTTGGGCAGATGCATATGTGAAAGTGGCTGCTGTGGGAGGAGGAGAGCTGCCGCAGAGAGAGAGAGGAAGGCTTTGCTAATTGTGCTCCTGAAGCAGCTGGCTGCAGTGCAAACGCTGGGGGATGAGGAGCTGAGCGGGGGGAGAACAGAAACAAAAGCTCTGCTACCTGCTACAACAACCACATACTGACACGGGAAGAAGTTCAG